>MU119476.1:0-70367 GCA_014904845.1 Acephala macrosclerotiorum
GGTGGTCTGATTGGCTGATGCACGACGTCACTCCACGGCCGAAGAGCTGTTTTCGGACTCGCTAGACAATTAAAAGGGCCTGTACGTAGTATGCGCAGCAGATGCAGATCCCAAAATACTACTCTACCAAATCTGGTCCAAAAAGACGACGGAGCAGTGGAACAGGCATGGATGCCGTTCCTGCAGTGCTGACAGGCGTCATTTCGAGTTTAGATCAAGTCGATCAACCATGTTGGCGGATCCCACATTGCGAGGCTGGTTCGGTGGTCAAGCAAGTGTCGTGTTACCTTGTGGGTGCAGGCCAGCGCGTCATGGAAGAAGAAAATATTGTGGGAAGAGTTGGCGAGTGTTGCACAAGATATTACTCGGAACTAATGTTTTATGCGGAGTGTTCATTGTGATTTTATTTTTTTTATTCCACTTTATCCGGAATGACAGAAGTTCTCCGAGCCTCTGAAGCACCTACGTGGCAAGTATTCACGGTCACAGATGGCAACAGGAGAAAGTTCCCGTCATTCTATTTCGGACGTGGATGGATGATCGTTGAAGAAAATGGGTTGAGAAGCAGGAAAAGACAATGAAAAACGAATTCTCAACACTTGAACGTATACTATGGTGGCTGCTGCAGTTCAGTGGAGCGCCATGTCGTCCAAATTGGATTTTGCTTCTTCGTCCAATTTGTTTTCCCGAGGAGATGCCATTCATATCTTTCATCTCTCAATAGGGATTCATCATCCTTGCAGCGTATCAATTATCAAAAACTGGCTAGCAAAATGCGTCAGTGAAAATTCTGCGAGAGGCAGATAGGCGGGAGATACCTGATTCCCAATTTGCTCTTTGCAATTTGTCAGTTTGGGATTTCTCTTTGCCTAGTTAACTCACTATGATAGCGTTTGTGGTGAGCCAGGGATCAAGCGCATCAACGCCACGCCGAGCAGACGAGGTCGATGATGAGGCAAAGGAGAGCATGAGCACGAGAGGGGTGTGAGGATGGCAGAGGAGCTGATGGGCATGAGGATTTTCCGAGTCGAGTAAGTTCATTGCGAAGTTGCTGCGAGCTTCAAACGGTTTCAATGTCATGGTCCCTCACTTTGTGGAAGGTCTTACTCCGGCGTGCCTGTAATTTGGACAACACCCCAGACAGTCAGCAGAAGCTGAAAATTGATGCTCATAGCCTGCTATAAATAATATCCCCAGGGAAGATGTCAATCTCCAGCATGTGTTCACCATGTCTGCGCGGTAACCTTGAGCTACGTTCTTGATCGACTAAGACCATGAAACCAGAGCTTCAAACCCAGTAGCAAGAATGCGCGACCTCAATCCTGTTCACTATCGGAAGCAACAGACGGAAGACCGCGACACTGTAGAGCTTTTCTTTTGTGTCAAGGAAGAGAAAGATTTTGTTACCTCTGGATGAGGAACCCCTGACCGCCTTCTCGCCCACCTTACCACTCGCAGCAGTTACCCCGCGGCAGAATTACTCCTCTCGGACTTCCCACCTTCAATGACACGAAATTTGCTTGGTCAAGTTCCCCAAACCTAATTTCCTTCTACTGCTACCCAGCATGGTCGACTCCACTCTATGGAGATCGAGCAGTCGTTTCTCTGCTTTGTTCCAAGGACATCGACGACTACCCAGTGGAACCACCTCTCCAAATTGCTTCAAATGTCCTACAATCATTAGATTTGACGTTGTACATCTACTGTCTAATTATTTTCCTCATATTGTCTTTCTCGAGCGACAAAATAACTTTAAGGAACAGATCCTTTCCAGAAGAAAGGTCTCGCGTCAGCAATTGAGTGCACTATCTTGTCTGAAGTCTAATTATTGGGGTATAGTTTGATCTTGATAAAAGCAGTAAGTATGCTATGTTCTAGAGGTACATCACACTCTCCCATCTAGGGATATTCTCCTATATATTCTCCACACTCTCAAGTCCTTTTTCCAAACATACCCGCTGCGAAACTCAAGCTCAACATCGTCGTAATCGGCGCTGGCATATCTGGCTCCAATGCAGCTATCTGCCTGGCCGCTCATTGCCATCGGGTCACCCTCCTCGATTACCGAAATAATCTCTCTGGCACATTCGCAAACAGCATTCACATATATCCAAATTCGGCTCGCGTGGTTGACAAATACGGCCTCTGGCCTATTTGGAAGCCGTGTCTGCCCCAAAAGTCGATATGAGACCTCACCGAGGAGATGCAGTGGAGGTGATCAGGGCGAGGGACCAAGAGGATTACGCCGAGCTTTATGGATATCTATGAGTGTCTGCTACTGCTGAGTGTGCATTTGCGGATAGACAATTCTGATGATGCTGGCACTAGGTAGATTTTGGCAGGTTCTTCGAGAGGAATACGTCCCCGTTATGATGGATGTAGTGAAGAAGCACGACGTCGATTTGCGGCTTGGATGTCGTATACAGGATATTGACGAGAAAGTAACAGCAGTGGTCCTCGATACAGGAGAGAGGATAGAAGCTGATCTTATTGTTAGAGCAGACGGTTCGTCTACCCTCCCTGTTTTCTAGGATCAGGACTAACAAACACGAGGAATCAGATCCATTGTCCGCCACAGTGTCATCCTAGGAGGAGATGTGCCAATGGAGACTTCCAACAATGCCCATATATGCCGAATCCCTAAAGAACCCATACTCCAAAACCTAGAGCTGGGCATTCATCATGAACGAACACGCCTTGTAAATGAGCTCGAATAGGATCATTGTTTTTTCTCCATTCAAGGATTGCCTCGACCTCACCCTCTTTTACGTCGCAGAAACGGACATGGCAGCGTGAGAATGGAGCATCGAAGGAGACATCAACGAAATGCGTGCAAGATTCCACGGCTACGACCCCAGATGGATCAAGGCGCTGAACATGATAACATACTGCAAACGATGGAAGGTTGTTGAGCTGCCAGAATTGGAGACATGGTCGAATGAGAAGGGAAACTGTGTAATCATCGGAGATGCCGCACATGCCGTGGTCCCAGCAGCTGTTCAGATACTCTATCATCCCCACAATTCTGCAGACAGATACCGGTAGCTCATGAAATTCAAGGGAGCAGGAATGGGCATCGAAGATGCCCCCTACGCACTCGCAGAATGCCTCGACCGGGCCCAGAACCTCTCCGATATCCCACGCCTCCTTAAGCCTCTGAAAGCATCCGCAAGTCTCGCACAACAAGAGTTAAGCATCAAGCTAGAGCCAACGCTGAAATCTTCATGGAGGCAGATCCTGAAGCACAACGGAAGAGCGATCATGATTGGAAGAGCAATCCGTTGAATAGAGCTGGGTATAACTTCGACAAGGACAAGGCAGAGGAATTGAAGCAAGGGTCTTTGGCAAAGCAGAATTGGCTGTTGGGATATGATGTTTATGAAATTGTGAGTGTTATACCCTCTTTGGGAAACTAGTTCGTTCTAGCTGATGTTGTCAGACGAATTAAGAGCTGGACAGGATACTCGAAGTTTCGAGCGCATGAAGGAAGACGGCATAGCAACGCGAGAGCGGAAAATGATTACCTGAATTTCCTTGCCATGTACAAATCAAACGTTTGTTGTTGGCAGAGAGAAGCGTTGAGGTGTTCAACCTCAACGGGGCTGCAAGGCGAAGCGAGAAAGAAGCAAAACACACTAACATCACGGCACGGCTGTTTCGCAATCTGTCAAATTGATGGCGTATGATAGATTTCCCTTGATCTATCCCCTACCATGAATGATATGCATGATGCCAGTTCCAGTCTCCCGTTTTTGATATCTAGTATACAACAAATTGACCAAGTTACTCCCTGCAACGGTTGCCATGTTCAGCTGCAACGCGGGAAGCCACCATGCATACACCTCTATTATCACATCACACCTGTCTACCCTTGCACAATCGCTCTGCCGTTTGCAAGGCAAAGAGATTGATGCGTTGACCAAGGTGCGTATCTTGCTTCTAGATACCATTCTCATTCGTCGTCAGAGTCTGCCGTGTTATCGGCTTCCGCCATCGGTGTATCTCCATCCCCGTCACCATTTGCTGCAGGCTCGGGAGAACCACCATTTACGGCTGCAGGCTCATCATCTTCATCATCTGAATCAATCATCGCGCGTCGATTCTTGCGTTTGACAGGAACGGCAACGGTTTCCTCATCGCTGCCACCATCGACGTCCATGTCTGCAGCAGGCTCATCACCGACCTCGTCATCCATTTCCCTTGCTGCAGCTGCAGCGCCATCATCACCCTCGCTATCGCTCTCAACGACGATCTCGCTACTCTTGAATTTGCCGGGCTTCTCGGTTGCAGCCTTCTTCGCAAGACGTCTCTTCTTCTTTGGCTTCTCTTCATCGCTTTCGCCACCGCTTCGAGGACCACGACTGCGTCTCTTGGATTCCGCACCACTCTCATCGTCGTCTGTGATACCATCATCGTTCTTCTTCTTGCGCTTGCCTCCCGTACCAGCAGCGCGAGGCTTCTTCTTCCGCTTGATCTTCTCGCCAGTCTCGCTGTCTGTAGTCATCTCTGCAGCCTCTCTAGCCCTATCTTCCTCGGCTCTTGCATCTGCAAGCTCACGATCTCGCTCGGCAATCTTTTGTCGCTCTTCTGCGATGGCTCGCTTTCTTTCCTGCTCAGCTTGCTCAGCCGCTAATCTAGCTTCCTCGCGCTTCTTGAGCTCTGCTTCTCGAGCTTGCTTAGCGGCTTGGAGCTTCTCGGCGTTCTTCTCCTCATACTCTCTCTGAGCTTGAATGGCACGCTCCAATTGCTTTCGCATTGTGTTTCGGGCCATGTTTGCTCGTTGTTCGATATCACCTTTGGGGTAAGGCGTCTGGGGATGTTGGGAGATAGCGTCCAAGGAAGACACAGCTTCTTCAAGTCCAGCGGCAGCAGCTTCGACTTCTGCTAAGGTACGTTGCGTCTCAGGTAAGGCGTAGATATTGGTGGCAAGTTGCAGTTGCACGTAGGCGACATTGAACTTGAAGTGCACCTGCTCAGGAGCGAGTTCCAAGGCCTAGACATTGTTAGCTATGATTTGTAAAATGAAAAGGGGATGCTAGCCTTCTGCGAGTAATCAAGAGAATTTTTGAAGGCCTGTAAGCTTTTCTCTGCCCTTCCCTTTGAAAGCCATGTTCGACCTAGACAGGCCAATATCTGAGCATCGTGTGCTCGATCCTTCGATAATGCCAATTCATAGTGCTCGATGGCTTTCGAATATTGTCGTAACTCATTGAAGATGTGGCCAAGGTTGACGAAAACACTTGGATCCTTGACTGTATCTCGAACTTTGATGAATATCGACAGCGCAGTCTTGTAGTCCTTCTTATCCTCAACCAGTGCAATAGCAATACCCTGAGCAGCATAGGCATTCTTTGGGTCCAGTTGTAGAGCTTTGTCGAAGAACTCGACAGCTTTGACATACATATTGGTTCGCTTTTGCTTCTCTTGTTCAGTCTCGCGCCGCATCTCACGAGCTGTCATAAGGTACAGATTTCCCATTCCAATCAGAGCGTATCGGTCATGCTTCTCGTAATGTTGAAGCGTGTGCTTGTAGTGTCGCAACTCAGGGTCCTCGGCAATGTTGCCACCTCGTTTTCGAGAATGAACTTTCCCCAAGTACCAACCGTACAGTGCTCGCACTTCGAGATCCGCAGAAGATTCAGAGTAGAGCTTGGCAACAGCTTTGGGACCATCTTCCGTTGGGTTTTGGCGAAGAGAGATGTATGCAAGTCGAGTGCGTGCATCAGTGTAATCAGCATGACGAGCCAGAAGTCCCTCGTACACATTGTTGGCTTCGTCGAGCATTCCGTTAGCCTCATATGTACGCCCAAGGTTGTAGCTGATGGTGGTAACGAGTGCGTCTGTGTCCATATCCTCCTGCTTCTCGCCAACTTTTATGCAAGCGTTCAAGCCAGATTGAAACATATCTCGGGCTTGGTCAAACTTTTCAGCTTGGTAATAGAAGCATCCCATATTGTTCAACAGTTGAGGAGGAAGCCCTTCACGAACGGACTGTTTCCATGCTGCTGCTTCCTCTGGATTCTTCGGCCGCTCATCCTCTGGGAATTGGTCGAACTCAATCTGTTCCACCTGTTGCAAACATTGCAAGCTCTTCTCAGGTTGGTCGACCTCATAAAGTCGGGCAAGGTTTAAAAGCACTGAAGCGTCCGGAATGAGATTCTTCTTCGAATCTTTCCATGCAGTACGAACACCTTCCAGATAGCCAACTGCCTTCTTGTACTCGGGCGACTTGTCCTCTTTGGTGCCGCTCTGCTGGATCGCGAAGACCTCTTCTGCATACAGTGTGCCAAGTAAGCTCATTGCCTCGACATTCTTGATTTGCTGAAGGATCTTCTCGAGTCTCAATTTCGCCTCACCATAGTCGCCTTTGAGTACTGCAAGTTGTGCTGCACCGAACTTTGCTGGAAGGAACCCACGATCAGCACCACCGCGAGCCTCGTCGGCTCTTCGGTAGCAATCTGCCGCCTTATCGTAGTCGTCGATGTAATGTTCCTTGCGAGCCAGTAAGTACCAACCGTCGCTTGCAATGGCGTTGACATCTGTGTACTGAATGGCCTTTTGGGCGAGAGTCTCGACGTTCGGAAGCGATTTTCGGGACAAGAAGTATCCAGCGAAAGTGGCACAAGTTAGAGGCAAATCCTTGTCCGCCTTGAAAGCCTTCTGTGTGTATTCAGTCATTGCCCTCTTGTATAACCGAATGAATTCGGGTCCATTGGTAGGAACGTGTGCGCTTGAATCGAGGTAGAAAAGACCTAGCAGAATGTTCGCAATCTTTGAGTCTGGGTTGATCTCTAATGCTCGCTCCCAAGCAGTCTTCGCATCCTCCTTGTATCCGAGTTGCCAGAAACAACACCCAATGCCAATACGAGGATCTGGATCCACCATATCTGGCATCTTGTGCAGAGCATCTTGGTATCCTTCCAGAGCGTCTTGATATTTCCCCAGCGAAAACTGCGCCCTTGCCTTACCAAGCACTGCCATCATATTCCTGCCTTGAGAGACTCGAATAGCATCTTCGAATGATCTTTGTGCTCCACGTAGGATGTCAGCCTTTTCATTATCAATAGCACCAGCCGCGCCAGACTTTGAGGGAGGTTGTAAAGATGCTTTGAGTAGCTGTAGCACGCCCCGTGCGAGAAAAAGAGGAGGGAAAGAAGGGTTGATCCGCAGAGCTTCGTTGAGGGTGGACGTCGATTGCTGCAGCCAGGCTTCCTTCGTCTTCAAATCTGGTGATGCGCCTTCTGGAGGCACTCGCGGAGCCTCTCTGCTTTTCCATAGATACATCCAGCACAGGCAGGTCAACATGCTGAGCTTCTCCTTTTGCCCACCACGCATAGCTGACTGTCCTTTTATCAGCATTTCTATGGCGTGGTCAACCTTCTTCTGTTTTGCGTATGCGAGAGAGACCGTCATCCAGTACGTCCGCGCCGCGCCTTCGTTCTCTAGCAGAGTACATAATTCGGTAGGATCATCATCTAACAGATCTTCGAGATCAACTTCGACAGCTTGATCGTCGTCTTCGCCATGGACAGGAATATCGATTGCAGATGGGATGTCGGAGAACCTCTTGCTCATGACCCTATGGCCAAGAGAAGCCACTCCATAGCCATTTGTTCCCCCATTGGCATGTCCGTTCGTAGCAGTCGCCATTGTATCGAATTTTAGGTGCGCGCGAGGTTAGCCTGCTGTGTGTGGAGCTATCGAAGGTAGTTATCGAGGGTAAAAAGTAAAGAGCGCGTCGAAGCGCAGCGAACTTCGAAGACTAAGAAGGGCGCTTATGATGGTGAGAGCATCTGGTCAAGATGAAGACCAATATCCAACTGCTTTCGAAATCGCAGAGGATTTCCGTTGGGAGGATGTTGAAGGGCGTGGAGGCTGGCTCTGTCGGGAGTCAACTTTCTGGACGGACAAATGTCGCGCGCCTTGCAAGGGATTAAGGCTGACGCTAAGCCTATTAAGGATCAACAACACCAAGGACTCCACCACTTTCGGCTCAAAAATAGCATTACCTTTGACGATTGAATCAAGTGTTTCAGTATCTGAACTGCTGGGAGATTGTGAACCCTAACTCGACGATAGACTTTCACTCACCTAAAATGATGAGGTCTCCTGCAGGAAGGTTTGCTGATGTTTTCTTGATAATGGCAAGTCCGGCCGGTCGACCTAATGATTAGGTCCGGTACGCAAGTCATATGTAAATGACTAGGACACTGAACTGTGAGACTTCTCAGACGCTGGAAATTGTTGCTACCTTGTGCATTGCCAAGTAGCGAAGCACTCTTAAAATCGTAAAGAAAGTCACCTAGGTCAGAAGGATTTTGTCAAATCTACATTTTACAAGCCACGCAAGTTTAGTCGCTTATCTATTACAGTACAGTCTACAGCAAGCATGTCTGCGTCGCCGTGTCACATAGGAGGTTCTTCCCCAAATGTCATCTCCAAATGAACGCCGCCGAACAACACAACCTGCGCAAGTATGCATATCCTCCGAAAACACCCAAACCCCGTCGTAAAGTCAGAACGCATCAATCGAGTGTAGAAGTGCATCTACTCATCATCACTCTGATTACCACTACCGCCACCATTTGCCTGCTGAGAGCCGTTGAATGTGAGCTTCAGCTTGGTGCTGGATGTTTGTGGCATAGGAGTTCCCGCTTGAGTGGTGGGAGCAGTGGAGCCTCCATTTCGAGACGAGTCGTCGGGATCAAGTTCAGGGTGTTCAGCTACCTCGTCACGGATGAGAGAATCGGAGGCATTCTATCACTAGTCAGTAATTTTCAAATCTGAGGTATGTGCAAAATAACTTACCTCAATAGCGACGGCGTCGAGATAGAGCATGCTGCCATCCTCATTGTACTTCTTTGCATTCTTGGCAAGCGTCGCAACGTCCTCTCTCAACCCTGCAAGACTGGAGTACTGCTCCTTCTTAATCTTCTTGTCAATTTCTGCCATAGAAATTGGTTTTTCGATAATAGCGTAGTAATCGGGGTACTCGCTCTTCTTTACCAACTTCAGGAATGGACCAATAATGGCTCGAGGTCCCTGGGATGATGATGAACCATCAGAGCCAGCATCGGAGTCGGATGTCAAACCCAAAAGACCATCATAAACATTTCGCAGACTACGCTGAAGAATGGCTCGATGCTGAGGACTCATGCTATCACCATTGGTCGTAGCTCCCTTGCTTGGACGGCTGGGGCCTCCACGCTTTCGCTTCGCAGGAGGCTCATCTTCGATATCCTCATCTTCAGCCTTGCGTTTGTCCTTGGCACCCTTGCGTCCCTTCTTCTTTGGAGTTGGTTCAGGCTCTTCGGTGCTAGCACGACTGCCTTCAGGTGAGTTCTCGATAGAGCCTGGGATTTGGCCAGCTCTCTTCAATCGATTTTGCTCACGACGGTCCTTTCTGGCTTGCTTACGAGCAGCTGCAGCCTCGGGACTATCTTCATCATCATCGACAGCCATGAGCCATTGCTCCTCAGTGAGCCCATCGTCATACTTGACACGAGTTCGCTCACGAGCGCCACGACCCTTGATTTCCTCAGGCTCATCAGAAATTGGGTTGCCGTCAGACATATAGATCTCGGGAAGCTCGTTCTCGGCCATAAGACGTGGAATACGCTTAGATCCGGCGGCAGTTCCATAAACGGGATCCCTGGCTCTCTCCTCATCCATCTTTTGAAAGACGGCGAGTTCATCATCTGAACGAGCCAAGATCATGTTAAGATCCTCGTCATCCATTTCTTCTTGCTCCAAGCTCTCGGCAGCATCCGCAGTTTCCAACATGACTCGAAGCATTGCATCACGATCAGTTTCTGAGGACTTGTTATCGAAACGACCAGCTTGAATGACCTTGCCGTCCATGTCAAGCTTGTATTTGGCACGCTCCAAGATCTTCTCCTCGACTGAATTGGAGCTGATGAGTCTCAGAATGCGGACCTCGTTCTTCTGACCAATACGATGAGCACGATCCTGGGCTTGCAAATCTTGATGAGGATTCCAATCGGAATCATAAATGATTACCGTATCAGCAGTTTGCAAGTTCAGACCTAGACCACCGGCGCGAGTGGAGAGCAAGAACATGAAGTATGGTGAGTCTGGAGCATTAAATTCGCGGAGAAGGTCGGAACGATCGTCGGATTTTGTAGTACCGTCCAATCGCAAGAATTGAATGCCACGATAACGCAAGAAGTCCTCCATGATGTCCATAATAGCAGTCATTTGGAAGAACATCAAGACTCTGTGGCCAGTGGCTTGATATTTGGGGAGGACACGATCGAGAAGTTCAAATTTGCCTGCGGTTCGCCACAATAAATCGTTGCTTGTGCTGGTCGGGTTCATTTGATTCTCAACTTCGTCGAAGACAAATGGATGGTTACAAAGCTTTCGCAATTGCATGATCATGTTGCTGAGACCACGAGCACCAGTCTTGCCGCCCTTGCCATCGCTGACAACGAGCTTGTTGTGAGTGACCATCTGCTTGTAGAGACGAGCTTGCAGTGAAGAGAATTTGCACTTGATGACCTTCTCAGTCTTGTCGGGCAGATCCTTCTCGACATCCTTCTTGAGACGACGGAGCAAGAATGGTCGCAGAACTTTGTGCAAACGGCGAATGACAAGAATTTGTTCTTCTTCGGTCAACTCCATCTTGTCTTGACCACCAGTATTCGCAAAAGGCGTGTTAAACCATTCGTCGAAAGACTTCACAGACTTGAAGATCGTAGGGAGAACGAAGTTGAGCAGAGCCCACAATTCGGGAAGGTTATTTTGCAGAGGGGTTCCGGTCAGAATGAGGCGATATCTTGTGCTGTAGTACTGAGTGAGAGTCGCACTAAGCTTAGAGGACGAGTTCTTCATGCGGTGACCTTCATCAATGATCATATGAATCCACTTGATCTTGCTGAGAATAGGTCTGTCCTTGATGATATACTCATAGGTCGTCAAGAGGACTTGGAAGTTGCCGTAGCGGATCTGCTGTTGTTGTTGCTTACGTTGGTTTGGTGGTCCCTTGTAGACAACCTTTGCGACGGATGGTGCCCACTTCTCGAATTCCAGGTTCCAATTGGTCAAGGTACTAAGGGGAACAATGACCAAGAACGGCCCATTTTGCTTCTTCTGCTCGATGAGATAAGTGATCAGACTGATAGTTTGAATAGTCTTGCCGAGACCCATCTCGTCTGCAAGGATGCCATTGAGGTTGTTGTTGTACAGTGAGATCATCCATTGGAGACCCTTCAATTGATACTCCTTGAGAGTACCACCAACCAGGATAGTTGGCTGAGCATTGACTTCTTCCTTGATACGATGTGCAACAGCATAGTAGTCGATCTTTCGAGTATCTTGCTCTTCCTCTTCGTCATCGTCTGAATCGTCATCCATGAACTCGTCGGCGTTATCTCCATAACGTTCAGCAGCCTTTCGCTGTTGTTCCTTGACGGAGGAGGCAAGCTGGGACAGGAAGCCATCAGTCTGGCGAAGAAGATGGGTGATACGGGTATCCTTGGCTTGGTCAAGCAATTTGAGATATGCCTCTTCATCGTTCGACTTCAAAGCTTGGAGACGCTGCTTAGCGGTTCGCTCAATTCTCTTCTGCTCTTCCTTCTCGATGTTTTGGTGTTGAGTCACCATCATTCTGCCCAACTTCTGCATCTTGAGTCGTTGATTTGCCGCAGCTGTGTTGACTTCACGAGCATGGTTGAGAACAGTCTGGAGGTAATCTGTGTGCTTCTTCTTCTCACGAGTCTCCCGAGCATCCCGTTGTTGCTTCTCGAGCTTCTCGGTGATACGGGCTTCTCTCAGAGACTGCTTCTTCATTCGGCGGTAATGGCTTCGATTAGCAGTCATAGCAAGGTTATCGTACTGAATCATTTGACGTCCGATTCTCTCGCGCATGTTTCGTTGCTTTTGGAATAGACCAAGCATCTTCATCTCAATCAGAGCCTTGCGCTTCAGAGTATCTTCCGCAGCAAGTTCATCATTACGCACATCGATATGAGCAATGTTGGCGGGAATAGAGCGCAGTTCCTGCAATCTGGCTTGCATGCGGTTGTAGATGACCATCTCTCGCTCATGTCGGATCTTGTCCAAATTGACTCCTGACGGCATGGTGCTAGGAATCAATGGTCGCTTCTCACGATTCTTGTGTGTAGAATAGCTGATCTTTGTAGATAAACCTGCATGAGGAGACTTGAATCCAGTGTACTCATGCTGCTTCAGGACAGGTTTCTTCTCTACGTCACCATTGGTAGCGGGTGCCGCATCTCCAACCTTGGCCGAGGGAGCTTCTAGGGATTGATCAGTGACGGGAGACTTCTTTTGCTGAGCCGCAAAGAGTTGTTCTTGAGTAGCTTGAGGGATGCCCATGTTCTTCGACAAACACTTGAAGGCGTAGATCTGGTGCTTGAGTATACCCAATTGGGCCTGCGTGAAATATCCGCTTCCAGCTGGGGTCGTTCGAGGAACTCCGCCTTTTTGTGTGCCAGCAGCTGCCGCAGCATTCGCAGCCGTAGCTGGGATAGCTGAGGGGCCAAGAGGTGTGCTTGTCGAGGGTTGGGAGGTTGGTAAGGAAGTCGAAGCTGAGGCAGTTTGTGTACCGTTCGCGCCATTGGCAGCAACCGTATTGGCATTTTGTTGTTGGCTAATCATCTGCTGTTGTTGTACTTGGGCACGATGCGCATTAAATGCTCGAGCTTGTTGAAGTTGTGACAACTCCCGATAGACTCGTTGGAATTCGGGGTCCTTTTCCGATACGCCGGACTCCTTCATCTGCTTGAATTTCTGTAAAGGGTTAGCATGATCTGTATTGAGATCGAAGGACAATACATAATGCGCTTGGGCAGGACTTACATTGAAAAGATCCTTCATCCCCTGTTGGTTGAAGGGCAAAGCCGTAAGGCTGCCTGGCTGCTGAACAGCAGGCGCGGTTTGTGTGGTCGCCATCTTTGCGAGAGGCAGTATCTATGCAGTCGTGGCAGACTTTCGTGGTTCTTAATGCTGTCCGCTGCGCATGTATCAGGACCCAGCCTTGCGCATCAGGTTTGATGGTCGAGATGACCGTGGATGGTAAAGGTGAATACGTAGCCGGAGGCGGCGATGACTAAGATGTCGAATTGGGTGTTTGGCAGTCGAAGAAGGCGTCGAGGCAAGATGTCTAGGTAGACGTCTTGGTGTTGATACTTTTTCGAGATGCGCTACGCGATGTGCCCTTCAGTCTTGATGATCGATTGATGAAATCGAAGTGGATGGGCGCGAAAATAGGCAGGCGCGTGAACCGGCCTCAAATGAGGGTAATGCGGTCGGTGAACCTGCACAATATGATGTGCTGAACAACACGGTGTGTTGATCTCGAGGTGAGGGGGTGCTTTGCGACAGCAGGTGTTCGCGGTGCTGCGCGTTGAGGTGTGGTATGGAGTTTGATTTCCTTGCCAGTGCTGAGGCGAGCTTTGCAGAACAGTGTATTTTAGATCCTGGCTAGCTAAGCGAGAGCTAATCCAAATCAGACTAAGGCCAAGCATCACGTGCCAAATTCTTGAACTCGAATCCATAAACTTCTCAATCATGCTCAAAAGATCTTTCCTATTCACGGCTGCTTGAGATCAGATGCGTAGAGGCTCTGTGCCAGGTTGTGGCGCATAAGATAACGTTGAAGGCCTTCTAGATTTCCTCGCAACCGTCGATCCCGACACATCCACCTCCCCATCATCAGCGCCTTCTGAAAAATGCCCTCCATGAAGTATGGCACCGGTGCCTCAGTTCCAGAGATCTCTTACATGCCAATTGTGGATGATCCATCTGTAACTTATACCCTCATCTACTTCATAACAGGAAACCCAGGCCTCATCGCTTATTACGACACCTTTCTGGCAACCTTGTACAATTTATTGTCAGAATCAAAGGACAAAATCTCAAATCATTTTCACATTCATGGTCAATCCCTAGCCGGATTCGAAGACGAAGACTCCCATTCGAATCGATCATTACCATACAGTCTAGAAGAGCAAATCACAATCTCATTACAATCCCTCCAATCCCAACGCATTCCCTCCGGGCCTCGACAGGGCCAACCATACGACAGCACCATACTCATCGGCCACTCTGTTGGCTCTTACATCCTACTCGAACTCATCACACGTCTCCGCAAATCTTCTTCGCCCATCGATATCAGAGCCGGCATCCTCCTCTTTCCAACCGTCACCCATATCGCACAATCTCCCAGCGGCATCAAGATCAGCACACTCTTCCGAATACCTGATTTTGCAAAGAAAGTAAGTTCCGTTGCGAAAGCGCTCGTTTTAGTGGCTCCAAGGTCGGTGTTGAAATGGTTGGTTGGTTTCGTGGCGAGGATGCCACATGATGCCGCCGATGTTACGGCCTCGTTCTTGAGAAGCAGGATGGGGATATGGCAGGCACTGTAAGCTTCTCTATATTCGTCCCGAGACAAATTATTAATTGGCGATAGACACTTGGCCAAGGATGAAATGGACACGATTACTGAAGATCGCTGGGACGAAGACATTTGGGGAATTGAACACAAAGACCCGGATCAGAAGCGCCGAATCCCTACATTAATCTTTTATTTTGGTGAAAATGACCACTGGGTTGCGAACCATACTCGGGATGCTCTGATAGCGGCAAGAGGTCGAGGGGAAGACGACACATCCAGTTCCAAGCCCATCATGATGATTGATGAGAATGGTGTTGACCACGGATTTTGCATTCGTAAGTCATTCCTTCCTAGGATCAAAGCACAACTAACGTTGTGCAGGACATAGTGAAAGCATCGCCGAGAAAGTGAAAGTGTGGGTTGAGGGTGTGATGTCTGACTGATAGGCTAGGAGGTGTAAATACAAACCTTGCAATGAATGTGCGGCACATTCAGATACCGGTAAGGACTTTGGGTGAGCTAAGAAGTGTGAGCACAAACGACGAAATTGCAGGTGCAATGTTATCGGAGATGGCTCTCCAAAGACAGGTTTTGAAGGCTCGACGCAGACTTGAAATGTCTCCCATAATCCTGACCGTAGAGGATTGTTCCAGAGAGGCGATACAACGAGCTCACATAGACATAGAAACACCGCCACTTGCCCAAACAAATTGTAGAAATGTATCGAGGTCTACCTACCCAACCTCCCGACTTCAAACATGGGGGAAGAGTTTTCATTTGCTTCTGCCAGAAGCATCCTCGAAAAACATAATTCATGTTTCAACAGACAAATTGCAGAGGTCCACCTGTGTAGCAAAAGGAGGTTCCGCACTCAAAGGTCGTTGGAGTCGCTCTAGTCTAGTACACAGAAGTGTATCCAGCTCAAGACCAGCGGTGGAAGGAGGCTGGCCGAGCGAGGCAAAAGACAACTGGAATGAAAAGAAGGCGGAAAATGAAGGGGCTTTGGTGTGTCAATGCTTCATCTGGGCATCCGGCCACCAGAACCTATTGAAAATAACAAGAGAAAGTAGTGTCCGAGAGCTTCGGACCGAGTTTCAAATGAGATCTTTCGGCGTGAACTCAAAACCAGTTAGCCAGACCTCGAGTTCCCAACCACCTCTTCTCAAATTGTATCGGATCATCCTCCAGCTCGCTAGTAGATTCGTTAGCCTGTGTCCGTAATGAAAATATATGCGTCTTAAATTTCTCAATGAAGCACTGCGTTGACAAACTTGGCAGTAGCTATCGTTTTGATGCGTACAGAGAATTTTCCACGTCGTCAAATTTGGATGCAAATTCGGCACGGATTTCTCGGAGCGGAAAATCTTTCGAGAAGAGTTCTAGCCTGTTTAGGCGTGAATACCTCCACCAGTTCTTATCGAGGCCCACTTGATAGCTTTTAGGTTCTCTTCAGGCAGGTGAGCACACGACTGATTATGAGTGAATCCGATGAAGTGGGACGACGTGGGGAAACTTGAGATGAGAACTCGACTTGGCTTCAGCTCCCTCGACAAAGCATAGAAAAGCTATGAGAGAGCCAAGAACAACAAAAAGCAAAACTCCGTTGCATGAAATAGAGGCTCTGAGGATGTCTGGCTTGTGCGTACTGCTTTATGTTCTTCTCATCGGGTTAAACACATATTTGTTCTCCTTCAAACCCCCAATTGTGCCTGCATGGACTTCGTTTAGTTGGGATAAAGGATGCGGGTGAGATGGATGACCGGTCGTCATCATCTGATATGCATCCCGGCGGAAGAAGTCAAACAGCAAGGCATGCATCTCGCCGACCAGGGTGCGAGGTGTTGGACATCCTTTTGTCCCCTTCCTGTCCTGTTATCCAAACCTACTAGATGCGCCAAGCCCTACCAACCCCATCCCAATTCCCCAAGAAGGTGCCGAGCTTCCCTAGCCATGCCTTCTCTACGTGAATCCTGGAGATCCCTACGCTCTTCTTTGTGGCTCGTACCTTCGTCTTACTTCCACAAATAGACAGCTGTCTGCGCTGATCATTAGCAAACCCAACTCCGTCTTCCGAGTTCACAACCTCGAATATCTTGACCGCGAGGGCCAAGCTGGAACTCCCCTCAGATGGAACAACCACGGTCCAGCTGTGCTGCTTGATATTCAATGGCACGGTCAAGATTCAAAGCTCCATCAACTCGCGATCAGATTGCCGCCACGGTTGAGCGCGCCTTGCAAGGAATTCTTGCTCTCGTCATCCTTTGGGTGACCTACAGATATTGCTGGATTGGTGAGCCCTGCCTCATTTAGAGAGTTTTATGCTAACAAAACGATTTTCAGATGTAGCAGACCCCTTCAAATGCAGCGCCCTCCTTAACAAAGGTGAATGGCTCGATCCTGGCCCACGATGGGGCTCCCGAAACCCATTTCAGAACTGGCAGCCCCCAGGGTGTATAATGCACGAGTACAAGAAGCAGGACATACAGGAGTGTTTCCATGGCCGGAGGCTGGTGTTCATTGGGGATTCTACAACACGGCAGATTTTCTGGGCTGTTGCGAAAAAGATGGATCAAGAGAAGGCAGAAGAGGAAATCGCAGATATGCTGGACCATGATGGGAAACACGAGGATCTGGCATTTGAGTCTTCTGGGGTGTCTGTCCAGTTTGTTTGGGACCCTTGGCTCAATTCAACTGGTTTGGACCGGGAATTGCAGAAATTCTCAGCTGTATCTGCTCTGGAACCCATTGGGGCAACAGGTGAAAGTGCTGCTCTGGTCCTGCTAGGCGCTCCTGGTCTTTGGTATGCACGACATGGTCAGGAGAACTTCATGAAGGACTTCAGAGATTCAGTTGAGCATGTCATTCCGTACATGGACCATAATTCTGGTGACCATGATGAACTGCCACATTCGCGGTCCTTCAATGCTCGTCAGGCGTCACCCAATGTACTCCTCATGGCCCCCATCCAAGTTCCTCGGTATGAATCTCTATCTCCATCGAGAGAGGAGACAATCACGCCAGAAAAGATCGATCAAATGAATGACTTCCTGCAGCAAGTATCTGCACACTCCGAGGCCGATATTGTCTGGAGCTATAATCTGATGACTTGGAATGGTCGAGCGCAGTACGAGGAGAGTGGACTCCATGTCGTAGAAAATGTGGCACACCGAAAAGCAGATGTCCTGCTTAACCTCCGGTGTAATGCTGGCCCGGTATCATCCAAATACCCCTTCAGCCACACATGTTGCAGCAATTACACCCAACCAAATGGTATTCAGTGGATCATGATCCTTATCGGACTGCTAGTATTGCCTTTATTTCTGGCAATTCAGCGAGGACATGTCGCTAAGCTACGTCGATTCCTACCCTCTGGCCATATTTTGACAGCTCTGACAATATTCTGTCTTGCCATATGCTTCTGCTTCTACGCGGATCGCACTCAGATTTTCGAAAAGTCACACAAACAATTCCGTCGAAGGGAGTTCTTGATGGCCTGCTCAACTGTAGGTATCGCAGGTTTGTTGTCAATCAGGAAGAGCAACAACCAAGTTTCTAGAGATTCTGGAGATTCTCCTGACCAGCTATTTCTTTCTCGAGATCAGACCGAAGAGTGGAAAGGCTGGATGCAATTCATCATCCTCATCTACCACTACACTCATGGATCCAAGACCCTGTGGATATACGAGATTGTCCGACTCCTCATTGCATCGTATCTCTTCATGACCGGATTTGGACATGCCATGTTCTTCCTAAAGACGGGAGATTACTCATTGGAAAGAGTGGCAAAGGTTCTGGCTCGGCTCAATCTTCTCAGCCTCATCCTTCCGTACATGATGCGTACCGACTACCTCTTCTATTATTTCGGATCCCTAGTCACCTTCTGGTTTTTGGTCATCTACTTTACACTGAAAGTTGGCCGAGGTCGGAACTCCAATCTTCGGTTCCTGTTTGGAAAAATCATCCTTTCGGCGGCGTTGGTCACATGTTTCACGATGATACCCGGAGTCTTGGAGTTTTGTTCTTCAGTCCTGAGCAAGACGTGCGCCGTATCATGGAATGTGAAGGAGTGGCGTTTCCGAACTTCTCTTGATTTGTATGTCGTCTACATGGGTATGGTCATTGCTGGACTCACCGCTCGCCGTAGCCAGCTCAAATCTGGGATCGTCCAGCCAACCACTCTAATTGATAGAGCTGTTCAACTCTCCATCACATACCAAGGTTCATTCAAGATCATCACCGTCATCCTGTCTCTGACGCTCCTTCCTGGATTCTGGGTGTTCACACGGCGGTCACCAAATAAGGAAGACTACAACTGGTGGCAACCCTACATTTCCTTCATCCCGATCCTCTGCTTTGTCACCCTTCGCAACTGCCATCGCCTCCTTCGAAACTACCACTCTACAATCTTTGCTTGGCTGGGACGCTGCTCTCTCGAGACGTACATCCTGCAGTACCATATCTGGCTTGCTGGTGATACCAAAGGCCTGCTCCGCTTGGGTCTTGGTAATCGTTGGCTCGAAGCTGCCATTCTAACACCACTATTCTTTTGGATTAGTTGGCATACTGCCGATGCCACGCAGACACTGGCAGTATGGATCTTTGGAAGTACGAAGTTAAGTCGAAGGTTTAGCGAAGGAGAGAAGGACTCCCCGTATCTCTTGCCGAAAATCCAGGAGGGAGCACCGTCTACTAGTTTTGAACTTGGAGATCAGCAGAAAAGACCAACTGGAAGGGTGAGGAGATTCATGGGAAAGGCACAAGAGAGTTTGAAGTGGAGGATTGGCATGGTTTTGTTGTTGATGTGGCTTGCCAATGCCTCATACCGATAGAAGCGGATGATACCCGACTTTTGGTTTTGTGTTTCTTGCTCTCCGTTGCTAAGAATTGAATCATAGCCAAAACAGCTAAACTTTACCACCAAGAATCTCTCCTTTGTCTTGTGCCTATTCCCTTCTACGGCTAGTGCCTATCAGTCTCAGTGCCAATGACCTGAAACTCATTTCAAAACTTTCTATTCCCGCGTTAGGAAGAACATGTGGAATTTGATAGCATGCTGTCTGTCGTTCACATTCAATCTTCACTTTCACCGCATCAGAATCAGGAAAGAGGAATCCAATTCGGAAACAAGTGCGGCAAGGGCCCACACATCTTCTCATTCATCATCGTCGTCACCTTCATCATCGTCATTTAAAAACTACAAAACAAAAGAAACCATAACTGCCACAGGCCCTCACTCAGGCGCATGGCGAACTCCCATCCAAAACGGACACACACAAACGCAATCTTCCAACTCCACACCAAAGCAAAGCAGAACAACACAGCGAAATGAAACGAACAGACGGAATCCAACCAACGGCAGAGGGGCGCTGTAGCCAACCGTCATCCATCCAATGAAGGATGTCAGGAAGGCCTCCTCTACCGTGGCCGTCATCCTCCGACGTTCATGATTGATTGATCCGTGACATATTGAATACATGCCAGCCCATATGTTTCGTACCAGCACGCGGATCCAAACGTTGGACGGACATGACATCTGGCGCGTAAGCGCAGATCTCCTCTTCCTCGCCGTTGGCCTTGGTTCGGACGAGGGTTCGGTACCACTCGTTGGTTGACTTATCCACCTTCCAATTCCCTCTCATACGATAACCTTGGGCGGCTTCAGAGGGGTGGAGCTCGTTGGAGGGGCGAGGGAGGCGTTCTCTCTTCGTCTTCTTGGCCGGACGAGCGGGGCCATGGTTTGGGGGAGGTGGGAGGGGGTGACGTGGAGGAGGTGGAGGAGGTGGAGGGGGCGATGGAGATTGTGGTCGTGGGGGAGGCTGGGGGTGAGCCAGGCGAATGGGAGAGGGGGCACGCGGGTGCTTCTTGCTGACATCGTTCTCAAGCCGGCATCCTCCAGCGGCTTCCCAGTTTCTCTCGATGCTTCGGACAATCAAGTCCACATCACCAAAGCGGCAAGCGTGGCTCAAGATCCAGTTGGCGCAGAAGTCCTTCTGGGTGGTGCCCTCACCACGGGCTTCCAGCCACGGTCCAAGTACCTTCTTGATCACTAAACGCAATGCATTAGCCACGATTCGATATTGAGTATTCTCGAAGTCTAAAAGTCTTACTGTCTTGGGCGACCACGATCTCCAGCTGGACTCCGTTGTCCAAACACAACAGAGCAATTCCTTCCTCCCGTCCCGACATCAACACATCATCGTCCGAGGCATCCTCTCTCTGGCGCTTAGGCCATTCGTCGTTGCCAATGACCCAGCGGTCATGGTACACTCGGGACTTGTAGTGGGCATCCCACTCGAAGCGCACAAGCATTGCCACGATCTCGTGGACTTTAGAAGCCATCTTGATATCAGTCTCGATCAAGGAACTTGAAATCTATCAATTGTTAGCCTAACGATCTAATATTCGGAGTCTGCTGCGGTACTTACTCGTTGTTGATGGTGGAGGAGGAAAGATCGAGGAGGTTCGGATATGTGCTTTTGTGGGCTAAAAGATTTCTCGAGCAGATTCACCCATAATTCGTGTAGTTGAAAGCAAAAGCGAGGCTCCAAGATTGGTATCGTCATGTTTCCCCCTTTCTATCGACTTCCGAGCAAGGCAGCCAACCGCCGATCGATGTCCGTCAGTGGACCACGCTCTCTTCTTCCCAGATTGTTTGAAGTCTGAGAAATATAGAATAGCATATATTAAAGTCCATGAAAATTAAGTATAGTAGTACAATGAAAGTTCAGAACTCAATGTTCGAAACTAATAGTTATCAAACCCTTTCGCAAATGCTTACATACAAGTCCATTTACTTACAAACAATAGATTTATGTTTAGGTAGCCAATCGAACCGACTTTGAAACTACTAATAAAGGCGGTAAAAGTTACGTGATTATTATTGACTACGTAACCTTGCTAATTGTCTGTGTTCCATGCATTTACTGAGGCATAGGAAAGCTCATGTCCAATAAATACAGTTTAGTAAACTTCAAGCCTGACTAATAGAACCTTGTCCATGCACAATGTTTCTTCAACTTTGGTTTGAAGATTAAAAATAAGTTTTAATGTGTAGATGACCTAAACTATATCTCGGAGATTCAGGTCAAATACATCAAGATCGAGCTACATGAGTAGTCAAAGAATTACATCACGTGATACCCCTGAACTACATCATTTCGACTATCCAAACTTTACCGCGATGATCCTAGGCTACGCACATGTTTTTAATGTCACTCCAGATTCGCGGGAGGTAGGCTCTTGAGCGTGAGTCTAGGTAGAGGTTCTCGATCCAATCCAGGTTGCTTCGATTGCCCTATGACTTTACACCTTGTTAACACAACAAATCTGCCCATGAACTACTCTTATGTTTAGATTCAAGGAAAAGTCGTATATATAGTAGCTAGCTGTCTTATATCATATGTACAAACAACTGGAAACGTGTTGGCGTTAATCTTTGCGTACCTCCCCTCGCGCTATACGATAATACAGAAGCAGAACCGCAGTCGTGCTTTGACGTTGACAATCCCTTGTTGAGCAAAATTAAACATCTTTGAAATTTATTTATCATGGCGTAATATGGTTGTGATCCTCGTGCAGTTGCGCTCATGCTTGCGAAGTGTTGACGAGGACAGCGAAGAGCAGACCTGAGATCCCGGGACACCTTCGTGACCGAGACAATTCAAGATGGGCGACACGGTTATCATTCGAGACTGGCTTGAATGGTGTACAGTTGCAGAGGGGTTCGATGGACCCAGGTACGACTTTAAAGGTCGTCAGGTCAGCGATTGAGGTAGGGACACACGTGTTTAATGAGAGGCAGAGAGCGTGGTAGCGTAGTATCATGGCCGGGGACGAAGACAAAGAGAATATTGGAAGCTGGAGAAGTCCCTGAATTCATCGCATTTAGTCACACGGAGCTCGGAAGTGTAGGTGTAGCCGGTGAATTCAAGATCGGGTATTCCTCGCTTCGGCTCCGAAGGAGCACACCAGCTAGCCTCACGAGCAAAAGGTCGTATAGATTTAAATAAGCACTTAATTTTCAGCAAACACGCAAATCGCATCACCCAGTACTTGAGGTCACTATTTATAGTTCCCAGAACAGGAATGCGGCCCAGATCCAACTGGGAGACATCAATAGGCAATAGTAGTGAGCTAGCTACTCGGTGGTCGTGAATCTGTGTATCATAGATGAGGATAGGGTTGGGTCACAAGTTTGGTGTTTGTTGGGGTTACAGACCAAGTATTTGCGTTGGGCCCTTTTTTTTTTGGAATATTTTTGGCTACTCGTCAACCTTGATGTTGCTCTCCTATTTAAGCGAGCGAGCAAGCTATCTGCCCCACGGTTTTCCCGTTCTTAACTCAGCTTTAAAAGAAGCTCAAGTGCCGGCAGGTCACCTAACAATGTGCTCGGCATTAATTTCTCCAAGTCTTTGGCTTTATCGTTGAAAATGCTCGCATATTCTGAGATATCCTTAATTTTGCATAATCGACGAATGCGCTGCAGCAGCAGCAGCATGGTCGACTTCCACTAATGAACCTTCTCAAGAAATGTCTCCAGACTTTTGGGTCTTTGGCTGACATTTTTCTTGAATCGGTACGCCGGATCTTCCTCGAGACTTCTAGCCACCACTTTGAGCAATTCGCGAGAGGCGTGCGCGCGCAAATTTACCAACACAACCAGAACACTTCACGGTTTCTGCATAGTTTGCTGCTAGGATCCTGCCGAAACAACTTCAAACCGCTCAGCTTGACTCCTGGGTCCACTTTCGCTTCCTTCTAGCGACTAGTGCCTGCCTTTGGTCCTCCAAGCTCCGTCGAATGTCGTCTATCGAGACGTCCCTTCACCACAGGAGTTCAACTTTCAACTCTTACCCCAAATCTAGACATACCATACCATCCTCAGGTCAAGTGATAGTCACACGGAGCTATATACTGAAGTATAGCAGCGCATATGAGAGCGAGCTGTTGTTACGTTTCAGAGAGGAGACTGTAGTTACCTTTAGAAACCTCCGCCTGTGTAAGATAAATGGCCCAAAATAAAACTGCAATTGTCCTGGAATCAGAGGTACATTGAAGAGATAAAACCGCGAGTATCATTTGATAACCGAGGGGTACGTCTTCGACCTTTCAACAGTCACTATTTCGACATCTTTTAATCCTAGTGAAAGTCCCAGGATTTTCGGTAATTTGTTGCATCGCTCTTTTTTCGGCACGCCTCAAGGAAATAAAACACAACTTTACAAATTAGCGCTACAACGGAACTTTGAATGGACAATGTCACACAAGTATCTATTTGAAATATTGGCGACTTGGTCTAGAATACACGAAAGAACTCGATCAAAGAGAGGAATAGTCCCAATCCGCAAGACCCTGTCCAGCACTTTCAATCTTTCCTACCTTGCCTAGAGATCCCTTGGCTAATTAGGCTAGAATGGACTGTTTTAACCAATCGAAGCCCTGGAAGAACAAGCTTGTGACCTAGAAAGTCCCGGCAAGGCTAGGAGATTGAAAGCGCTGACCCGTCACAAAGCCTACAAGAAAAAGTCCCAGAACACCGAAACAGCAATGAAGAATGTCGGAGGTGGAAAGGAAAGGATAGCATGGATGGCTTGAGGTATTCAACCGGCACGAAGAAATTTACGGCACATTCAAAACCTCCAAGGCGCACGACTACCACCATCAACGTTAGCCAGATGCATACCTAAGAAAGAAAATGAGACATACCAAAGACCACAAGCAATCCTCCTTCCATTCGACGCCTGCTCAGTGATCCATTCGGCGAAGCACGTCAAGCAAATATTTTGTCCACAGGAACCTCGACACCAAGCTGCATCTTCAGCACTGGCGATAGGCTCATAGCATACGTAGCAGGTAGTGTCGACTGTAATGGGTCGTCTTCGAACGGCTACCGACGAAGCAGAGCTGGCGCTGGAAGGACTCGGAGCTGCGGAGCGGCCGGGAGATCTGCGTGGGGATACGATGGCGGAGGAGGACCTGCCAGAGGATGAAGGAGTATTGATACCTGATCCTGGAGCAGGTGAGTCGGAATCAGAGTCGGAGTCGGAGTCGGAGTCAACACCAGCATCAGAGTCGTCAGACTCCGCATCGGATTCTTCTTCCTCAGAGTCTTCGGACTCGGACACAACTTCCAAAGCACTGGCAGGTATAGGATTTCTTGGCGATGGGAGTTCGAAATGGGAAATGACGCTTGGTACTGGTGATCCAGGGTTGATAGGCCTGCTGGAAGATCTCGACGACCGTGATGAATGTGACTGGGCTTGGGCCGTAACGACTGCGGTCAAAGCAGCGATCTGCCTCTGCAAGGCTTCGACTTGCAATTCCAAGTTTCCTTGAGGTGCTTGGCCATTCGAAGATGACGAGGACGAGGACGAGGAAGTGGACCGGGAACTGGATGATCGATTAGATCTGCTGGAGCTTGAGCTACTGCTGGTTGAGGATACAGCAGATGATGGAGAGCCATGGTGACGTATGGCTCTTGTATGTTCTCGGATGATCTGATCGGAGTCCACAGCAATGTTGAAACTGATATTGACATCCCTTCGTCTCCGCGGCGTGTATCCTCTAGCTTCATTATTGATTGACCCTGCTATCGAAGAGGGCGGGGTGCTATATGTCGAGTTGTTACGAGTCGAGGCAAGAGGTGGTAGAAGGTGGGTTGTTGAGCGATCACGGACTTGTCTCGTCATAGGAGGCGGCGTTGCGGGAGGTGTGGGTAGGGCGGTACGTGACGATCTCATGACGCCTAAGTTCTGTATCGTAGCTAGCCATTGCTGAGCTACAGGTTCAACTTGAGGTTTCCTCTCTCGATGCCATCGTTTGCAGAGGGTGAGTCCGGCAAGACGCTTCAAGGTCGGAAGGAGATCTGCAGATCGTCTGGCGGACCGTGCAATTGCAGGTAATTCGTCTAGGATGTCACCAGCGTGATACAGGTCGGAGATATTGACGGAGTTCTTGCATCGACGACCTTGTAGAGTTGTTCCGACACAAGTGAAGGCATGGTCCTCTGGATGGACATCGAGGATGGAGCGAGCATTCCGAAAGGTAGCCATTGGATAGAGAGTAAGCACTTTACCGAGTAATGAAGAGTTGTGATTGTCCGATACCACGAGGAAGTTTATCACTAAATATTGAAAGCTAAAGGTTAACCCCACAGATGCTAGCTGGCACTGGAAGGATCAATATCCTGGACGACTTGTTGGAAGAAGCCAAGCTAACGGTGTTGTTGTTAGGCAGCACAGCCATTGAAAGATGATTACAGAGCCAAAAACCAACATCCTCAGCTTCTTCACCACGCGACAGTCCAATGAAGACGTGCCTCAACCCTCCACAACGATGGAGAGATCAAGACTCTGGCAGTGAAACCCGCTAGGGCAATGCTAACTAGACTCATTGTGTTCACCGACAAGACGAGAGCATGAAGGTCAAGGTTTCGAGGCCAAGGCACAGCAATGTATCTCCTCGATGACGTTGTACCTAGAAATTCGTGGCTTTGACATCCAGCCACGGTGGCCAAGATACAGGCGGGTACAGAAGTGGGCTTCTCGGATGTGGCTCTGCTGCAACGGCTGCCCCCTGGCAGACCAAAGGCCGCCGTGACACCACTCGAGATCTGAGAGAATGTTCGAGTCCCATGAGCAGGGCCGGCGCCTCCTACGCAGAGCGGTAGATGTGGCGAATGCTAAATGCGGACCGATGGACTCTTCATTTTGGTGTTCTTGCCGTGGTCTCCGAGCAAGGTTTCCGGGGAGCCTTGAGACGATGAACGTATCAGGACCTGTGGAGAGGGAGCAGTACCATCTCACGGAGACCGCAGCAGCAACACGACGAACCTCCGAAAATTGGAAGCCGGAGACATCTCCTTGCCTTGATTGGGTCTTATCTGCAATATTTGGAACTACTCAAGCGGATCAATTTTCGCCAATTTTTGAATATGAAGGTACCGAATAGCTCGGAGCCATAAAACGTACCGTATCAGCATTTATATTCCGGGAAAAGAACGTTCCCAAAGATGCGACACATTGAATAACGGCCGAAAATGACATCCATCTCTAGCTACAAGCTCTAAATTCCAGGAAGATAGATAGCCTCGTACCGCACCTAGGGCGGTTGTGCTGCTTCGAGAAGCATCACTCGGCGACTCCGCCTAACAAGGACCACGACTTGCAATCCGACTAGGAATGCGACGAGCAAAGCCACGAAATGTTTGAAGAGACTTCAGAAACTTGCAATAGAATGAAGAAGAGTTTGATGGAAGTTAGAGAAGTGTTTTGCTTTGACGCTGATCCCTGGCGTTGGAAGCGAGGTCATGTGCTGGCTGGGGGCCGCGAAATGGGGTCGCCAATGTATCCTAGAGAGGCGTCGAGAAGGGAGGAGCGCTTCATTCGCTCTATCACTAAAGCACACAGATCTCGACGCAAGATTGAATCCAGTGTTCATCATGTCCTGGAACTTTTGTGCGCAACATTTCTTGACACACTGAGCAGATCAGAAGTACTCGGCTTTGTTCATCACGAGACCATCATTGAGAAGAGACGAGCGCCATCTGCGAGCGCGATGGGAACCGTGGGCTAGCCCTATGAGAGACATGCATTCAATTAACGTTTCCTTCTGAGGGCCGTCAACAAAAGCCGGCTATTGTCGAAAGCGCAGCTACTCAGCTTGACTCAGAGGCTGCACTGCAAATACTTGACATCGTCTCGAAGAAACTTGGATCATTCATTGTGCAGGAGAAGATTGTCTATATGGAGACCTCAAGAATAATGTCTGTCCCAGCAAAGCATTCAATCGAGACTGAAATCTCTATCTCTAGATTTGTAAGCCTCATACTAGATCTCGCAAGGCAATGGCTGAATTATGGCAGAAATTGAGACCTCTTATTTCGGGAAAGACGAAGCACACACTTCGAATTAGCACATCTCACATGAAACCAAACCAGAATCTCTATCCTCGTTATAAAGTCCTTCGTTGTTAAAACCTAGGGAACGTAATCGGCTGAATAGGACCCAAAAGCTTAGCATAAAGTCGGGATGTACTAAGTATTAACTTCGATGCTGCAGGGACTACTTCTTTCTCAATTCATTACGGTGAATCAAGTGCGAGATATGGAGTAGTATACCATTACAGTATTTTGAAATATTTTCAAATTGAGTTCTACTAAGATGGCTTCGATTCAAAGACAGACAATTTAGGAACAAAGAGCGACTACTCAAGTTTCTTTGCCTCTTCCACGAGGGACTTCGAGGCAGGTTTCGTGCCAAGCAATCAAGTTGTTCAAATTTCCCAACATATTCACTTGCAGAGCTGGAATGCTTTGTCAGTGTCCAACAGCCTTCCAAAGGTCTGCGAAATCGAGATAGCAAGCGATGTGATGGTTCAACGAAGCAAAATTCTCAACGCAAATCCATTAAGATCGTTGTCGCGATCCATTTTGTACACCCATCCCAGCCATTCGTCACAGCCATGAGCGCCCTCATTACATCCCATCTCAAATATGCCCTCATCTCACAACCTCGATCCCCCCTCCCCCACACCTCTCAACTCCCTCGAAATCCCCCTCGAAATCCAATCACTAATCGCCATATTCGTAACCATAGGATTAACCCCACTCGCACTAGGAAACACACTTGCATCCGCCACATACAAATCTTCTGTACCCCAAACTCTTCCTTTCGGATCCACGACTCCATCTTGAGCTCTTACACTCATGCGGTTGGACCCCATCTGATGGGCGCATGCGAAGGGAGCTGTGGGTGGTTTATTGCCTGTTCGTTTGAGATCTTCGAGCCAGGTTTTGAAGCATGGGTCTGTGATGCCTGGATCTCCTTCTGAGGTGGAGGTAGAGATATCTTCAGAATCTCGAACGAAAGCAGGAACACCAGCAATACAAGGGTGAATCTCCGTCGCACCAGTAACATAACACATCTTCGCAATAGCCACAATACCTTCCATAATATGCGCACGATCAAACGCACTAGGTGTATATTGATACCTCGGTTTCCCAGATACAGAATCAGGGTAGACTCGGCCGGTGTCGCGGTCGCGACCGATGGAGATGAAGCCGGTCACTATAGATAAATCAGTACGAGATTTGAAGGATGATTTGGGAGTCGAGGAGCTGAGCCGAGTTCACAGTACTCGCGAAGAGCTCGGCTCTTCAAATCTCCTTAACCAAAGTAGGATATCACGTACTGTGGCGGTATTTTAGGGCGAGGGTTTTGTAGTCGAGGCCGGAGTTCCAGTTCGCGAGCGTGAGAATGTAGGAGGGGAGCATGGCGGTGCATTCTAGTTTTACGCCGTGGCCGTGCCCATCGAGGTTTTCGAACGAGGAGCAGACTGTTGTGAGGATTCCGCCTGGGAAGTGTTAGTATGGCAAGATCAAATTTCTGGCGTGAAGAAGTGGCAGCCTACCCTCCCATGGCTTGACATCGTCTTTGTAAACGCCGATGACGAAGTTGACTGGGTGCAGGTAGAGGTTCTTTCCGATTTGATGGTTCTACAGATGTTAGCATTGGTTACTTGAAATAGAGGTGAAACTTACTGTGAGACCAGAATTGAGGAGTATGATAGGGCTCCATAGGGTTCCAGATGAGATCACAACCTTCTTCGCGCGGACAATTACTTCTCGCACTGTCTTTCCAGATAATGGTCCATCAACGCCCCCTTTACTGTTCCTCGAGGTCCATGTCCCCTTGACACCAACAGCCTTCTTAGTCCCACTAGACTCGTCGAATATGACATTGTGGATTTCGAACCCTTCGACAAACTTCGCACCAGCCTTCGCAGCATCTGGTAGCCAAGCCACAACAGGTCCTTGTTTCTGAGCAGCTCCACAACCGACCGCACAATGACCACAGTAATGCTCAGCACCACCAGTATTCTGAGGAACGGCTTTGGCATGGTAACCAAGCTTCCTTGATCCTTCTAGCAGAGCCCGATTTGCAAAATTGTGTCGAATATGGTCGCAGGACACTCCCATCCTATGACAGACGCGATCAAGACAGTTTTGGAACTCAGCAGTCTCGAAGAAAGTCAGACCTCGATCCTGTGCCCATTCTTTCCTGACATAATTCTGTGTTTGCAAACTTGCAGACCAGTTTATGGTTCCTCCTCCGCCCCAGCTACTGCCTGCAACAATCGTGGTCGAAGAATCGTCGCTGTTGTCCGCGCCGCCGTTCTCGAAGAGATGGATTCCGCCTGCCTCCTCGGTCATCGGTAACTGTGACGGTGGATAATAGTATGCCTTATCCACTACCACGACTTTGTGTCCAGATTCAGCCAAGTTCTTCGCGGCAACACCTCCACCACATCCTGATCCTACAATCACGACATCCGTCTCGATGATCTCTGGTTCTGAGCCTGCCGGGAATTGCATGAACTCATATTCGAAATGTGGACCTGGTTTATAGTGGTCTGGCACCACAGGAAATCCGCTCACTTTGTGGAATGCTGGGCTCGTTTTGAGGTATAAGCTCTTGCAGATGCGGGTCATCTGGGCATATATATCGTTCAAAGGAGGAAGGTAGGATATTCGCCATCGTTGTAGAATCTGTTCGCGGATGTGAGGAGGCTGTTGGCAGAATAGGGTCGCTGAGCCCGTAAGCATCAAGCAGCCGACTCGGGTACTGGAAGCTTGTCAGCTCTTTTAATTCTCCTGTTTTGGCATACAGAAACACTCGCGGGGTTATGGGGTAGAGCTGACAGGTGCTTACTTACTTCAGTGCTGCTAGAATGAACCCAAGGCCTTTCCTGGCATCCTCACGAACATTGAAGACGAATGTACGCTTTAAGAGCTCCTGGAACTTTGGATTTGCGGAAGGTCTTTCATCGAAGTACTCGTCTAAAGATTTGCTGTCTGGTGCATTGGTATTGTTCTTGAAATAGTTTACCGTCTTATTATACTCGATGTCGGAAATCGTCAATTGTGTGGATTTATCGGTGGCGGTGGTTTCTCTTCGAATCGATGGAATGACGGTATCCATGATAGCCAACAGCGTCCTCCAGTTATCCTCAGTGTATGGCCCCTCGGCTGGTGGTTCTGGCAGAGCTGCTGCAAGAGGTGCTAGAGTTTCCATCGTCGCTGAACTCATCGTCCAGGCTGGGAAGGCTTAGAAATTGAGAGAAGAGTGTCCCGAGAGTCATGGGACTTTGAAAAATGATGTTGTTCAGAGAGTTGTCTGAAGTCGTTGATGTGGACCGGAAGATGTTGGGAAAAAGCAAAATGAATCCACCTACGATTGCAGCTTTCAAGCTTTCATATCAAGCAGCCGTCTCGCAGATTCCGACGTGAGAAAATCCGAGCTGAGATACATGGTACTTATTGAGGTTTCCCCTCAAGGGAGAGGTTGAGGCTGCCGCGGTATCTTGTGCTGATGCGAAGAGCTCTCCTTGCTCCTGCATTTTGCGGGGGTTAGCTCGTCGCCGAGGCTTCTCCACATTTGCATCCAATCAAACGATGAATATTCGTACTTCGAAAGGCTGTGGCTTTTGCTGTTGCCAAGCAGAACGAACACGGAGATCGCAAGGAGAGGAGATACAAAAGAAGTTTCTCATGCAACATCGGATTTATGTTTTGCTTGGCCCCTCGCACGAACCTACGGGTAGCAAACCAATGCAAACACAACTGATGTTTGAGAGTGCTGGGACATTCAAGACAAACTTCTATCAAAATCTCGATGCCGCTCCATGCCGGTGATGAGAATAGTTTGGAGAATGCCCTCGTTTTGCAACCTTGGCATGAACATGAGTTCGTGAGCTCCTCGCCGTTTATCTCAAATCAGACGCTGGACTGCTATATTTCTCATGTAGTGTGATTAGTAAAAGTGGTATTATTTCGGTAAAAGTAAGCATTTTACGGTAAAACTTAACAAAATTACATAATAAAGCTAAAATAGGCATAAACACAAAACCCCACGAGAAAAACACAGTATAACGTTTAAGAAATTATAATTTTAATTATTTATATTAATTTAATAAATATAATAATAATAAAATAAAATTATTATTTAAAATTAAAATTAATAAATTTAAATATAATTTAAATATATTTATATTAAATTAAAATTAAAATTAATAAATTTAAATATAATTTAAATATATTTATATTAAATTTAAATTAAAATTTCTTAAATGCTATGCAAACTTTAGCCATTTAGGCTTTTTAATTGGTTAATAACACCCGGTCCCATATTTTTCCACACCGAACACGCTGATTAGCACAGCACCATGCTAAGACAATCTACTAAAGTTTGCCTCAGCGTCTGATTTGAGATAACTTACCGTTGTCAATGTCCTGCACTTTCTGGGACTTTGAGAAAGAAACTAGAGTTGAATCCGAGCAAACCTCAATATATATTCTAGGGGATTATACTACTGATTGTGTTTACCCCTCAGCTGCCATGTTCCTCAGTCATAATGAATGTCCCCAATTTCCTGGTACTGGGCGTGTCGCTTTTCCTACTAGAGCTCTGGAGAACCTCATCGGAGTTCGCCGCTTGCAAAACCTTTCAGATGCGTCACCGCAAAAAGGTAGAACATCACCAAGTCGTCGGCGGGTTCTGAAGTAATAGTAGCCTCGTGTGGACGGTGTGGCTAGTAACCTTAAGGCTGGCAGTCACTGCCGGCTTTGCTAGAATCCAACGGCTTCTATTTCTTGGAGCTATTTTGGCTGGCCTTGGTCTTGCAGTTCGTCTGCCTCCTCGCTTTTATAGAAAATTGGGATCGTCTATGAACTTCAAGGAGATGTTGGAAGATACAATGTTCCTATTTTGCATTTCCTTATTGGAGTTGAAGATATTTGGTAGCCGAGAAGACTGCTCTCTCCTTGCAGCGGTTGCAACTTTGAATTCTCTTTCGCCTGTTTCCTTTGTAGTTTTGTAAGGTTGAGTCTAGAGAAAGAGCTGTCGTTTTCTATTACGTCCCTATGTATAAAATTCTGTCATGGTTTCCATGGAATCATGACTTCCACTTTCGTGGACTGGCACTTCGTGTGTCTCGGCGGTCTCAACTGACCCCCTTTAGTCCTCGGCTATGCTGCCGCTAACCCTCCTACGTTTTCATCAACTCCATGACTGCTATCTCACAATCACCGCTGGTCATCATGTTGTGCAACACACCAATCAACGGTGGTTGAAGTCCGTCAACTTGAATCCTCACACCTGGCGACGATGAAACTCCAACCTTCCGAGAATCGAAGCACTCTTGTCTTGTTTCCTCACTCCGAAGTCTGCCGGAACAATGCCTTAATCAGCCTCCCTTTCTCCATGCATTTCGCCGGGTTTGCTCCGAATCAGATCTCAGATTCTCACCCTCCATTCCACTGCTGGTTGAATTCCCCACGGTACCAAGGAACATGCACCCAAGGAGCATTTATACCAATGATTGGATAACTTTTCTTCTTCTGGTCGACGGAAGCGGAAAATGGTGGACTTCGCTCTCCATTTCTTTGTGCCTTCACGCTTTGGCGATGGCAGGCAATTCTCGGCTGGCCGCGGAGTTGAAGTGGGATTGTGAATTGAGTTTAGCTGCATGGGTAGACCTTCCGAATCGCGGGCAAGACGTTAGCATGAACTCGAGCATCACCGTGTGTGCATATCAAACATCTAAGCTCGCACCCACTAGTTCGCAGATGCGGGCGGCTTCACCGCCCAAGATGCGCCGCGGTCTGATTTGCACGAGTCAGAGTCCAGCCGCCAGATATCTCACCAGACGGCCAACGCAGATAGGAGAGGTTGCCAGCTCTATCACAAGAACGAGGCAGACCCCGCGACCGAGATGTTTGTTTTTGTGTCCGGCCTCGTTGCAGCTGGCATGGCAATGTTCTCTTTTGCTCGGCATCAAAACTTTTTTGATGGCAGAAAGGACCCTGGGGACTCGCGGACTTGTTCAAGCGGTGGCGTGTCGATATATCAAAAGCCACTCAGCTCTCAGCGATAAGACACTACCATCCGCCAATGACATGGCTCGAAATTCATGTACACGCGACAGCCTAGTCGATCAAAAGGAATCGAAGTTGGATATCAAAGACAACACTTGCAATTACCGCTCCAATGGTCCGATGTGGCAACAATGACAGGTGCGGCTGAATAGGTGTGCGAATTATGTCTCATTGTTGGTGCATCATACCACGCAGCATCTATCCAAACCTGCTCGCGCGCAGAGAGAAGTCAACTTCAACACCGACTTCTGGCAATCTTGCACATGAGTGTGGCTGATAGTTATCCGAGATAGACCCTTCGCCGCCATGACAGCGCCCCCTGTCCCTGTCGTTGTCTCCGATGGAGGAGCGATAGCCTGCTCATGCAACCAATCATGCATTGACCGTTGCAACTTTGGATCTGCCCAGCCAGTCACTGCTCGCTGCTCCATATAAATCCATCCTTAGTCTCGTCATAATTATTGTACTATTATGTACTTGGACCCTCCATCATTAATCCATGGTCCGCCTCGTCCTCGTCCCCTTGGCTGTGATTTCTGTGCTTCAACCCTCACTTCCTCGCCTCTCCTCGTGTGCTCCTTTATCCAGATGTACGAGTACCTCTCCCTGTCCCATGAATAGCCTCGTCGTTGCGCTGCCGTTTTGATTGAGACATCCATCGAAAGGGCTTATCAACTACTCCGTCATCTACGCGCCCCGGCCCGGCTTGACCTCGAGAGAGACAAGCCACGATATTCATACACACCACTGCCAGACATTCCGACGTTGTACACCTCGAAATATCCTCGCGTGTCCTTGATCATATCTCATCAACCATCAGGAACGTTTCTGCAACGTCACTGAAGCTGAGATCCTCCATTGTACGACGACAAGGCTGGAAACCATAGGCCTACACTACCCGGACCCAGAGTCTGACTCTACAAGCTGACCGGTCCCAAAGTATTGTCGCATTGTCGTCATCCCAACACACATTCTGGTGTCAATCATATGCTTCACCCTCCTGCAGACTACATCCCACCTTTCATCTGAATGTTTCTCGAGAAGGCGGCCCAGCAGATCTCCTACCCTACCTCCGCCCACCTAGACGATAACGTTCAACATCCCAAGAGAACCACGAAACAGATGGCAACGGATTTCGCGATGCCTGTGCAACAGTTCACAGCATCGCCTTCCCAGTATACTCTCTACAACTCCCAGTCGCAACCAATCTCGCCCGTCAACTCAGCAACCGCCACGCCCAACAACTCTTCACCGACTTCTCCACGATCGAATCCGCCCCCATACCTCCCCGCGCACACTCGACAGCTGCGACCCCCGAAGTCTCCCTTGTATGTGCCAGCGGTTCTGCGACCGACAGATCCTCCGCGGAGGGCACGGCAGTCACCCTTGACGCCGCCGCAGAGCAAAGACAACAGTTTCGATGACCTCGAGAATGCACGAACACTGAGCCGGCGGTCGACCGCAGACAGCGGAAAGTTTGGTTTGGGAGCAATAACTGAAGCGGAATGGAGTGCAGAAGGCCTTGGAAATGTTACGGCGACACCGACGAGAGAACACTGGAAGGTATGTTAGCAGACTTTCTTCTCAACTCCAAACATGCATACTTGATCCACAAGACGGAAATCATGAGGGAACCCAATATATTTATGGTCGTGTGCGCTCAGTCATGTCGCAATACATGTCCAAGTGTCGCGAAACCCCTCAAGGTATTGCGTGCTGAGAAATGTTGCAATCGAATTAAACCATGCAACGCATCGCTCGGCTAGGAATTTCGCTCGCGTGTCGAACAGAATTCTCCACGTCCTGCATCATCACACGCCCGCAATTCATTACGTTTCTTATGACATATGCTAATTGCTTTTTTCCCCTTCTGCAGCCTGACGCAGAATCATCTGTCTGCGACGACGCTACCTGCACTCGATACTTCGGCTACTTTACTCGTCGGCATCACTGTCGTCGTTGTGGAAATATTTTCTGCGATTTGCATTCTCCCTACCTCATCCCTCTCGACCAAGACGCCAACTACCATCCCAAAGGCACAAAAGTCCGCGCCTGCGAGCATTGCTTCACGGATTATCAACGATGGCGGATTGCACGATCGAGCCGGTCGAACAGCGAGACCTCCGAGCAAGACGAACCTTCTACACCAACCGTGAACTGTGCAGGCAAGGCAAAGGGTGCGATGAGCGGTGTCTTCGGACAGAAGAACCAAGGAACACCCGAGAGCCTCGCCGCGAGTGTTCCTCGAGACTGGAACTGGAGCACATTTTGAAGAACGCTCGGGATGTTCTAATTGTTCGTGGAACATCGAGGCTCTCATGGATACTCAGACGACTGCCAACATAGTGGCACATTACCTGGCTCCCGTCATACAATTTTGAATGTACTTCACATTACAGGACTTTCTGGCTGGACCCGTGGTGTTCCTAGAATCCCACACCCGAACACACATATATACGTTATCATATCTCACAACACACAGCATACATCTCACGGCCGATCCGAGACACGAATCTCCCAGAAACATATGACCATCCCTCGCAACCCGATTTCGAGTCCCATTAGCGATGATAGCGTTACGAGCCACAGAGCACCTAGAGATGAACTGATCTTCGCCGATCCTTTTCCTTCCAGCGATATTTTGATATGGTCGATTTAGCGGTACGGGTACGAATAGAATTGGGGCCTGGCGTATCGGAGCATTGAATTTTGGGAAGACACTAGCGTTTATTTGGGAGAATAGGAACAAAGGGTAATGGCTGGCACGGCAATAGGAATTGAAGGAATGGAGGGCACATCTATACCCAAGGCATGGGACGGTGTTAATTATGAGATTTTTTTTGGATCGGTGCTTAGCTTGGCAGATAGATAGCTAGCTTGCAGAATGGATGAATAGATTTTGATCTGATCTTTTCAGCATTTCATTTCATTCCTTGTGATCTCCCACCCTCAATAGTCTCAACAATAACCCCGCAATGTTCGGGGTAAAAATATCAATCCACATAAGTACCACGAAATCATTGAAACTTGAAATGCCAGTCGAGCTTTACCCGAACTTCAGCATCCCAGAATTTCTAAAACAAATCCTTCTACATGCTCTCTTTATCGTTCCTCTCTCTCCCAGCCCTCGATCTCAACCAAGACCCCCCCCGAAACGCCACCCATCCCGGTAATCAACAGGCCCCACTTCACCTGCAAACCCCTCACTAAGCGTCTTCTTGACTCGTGCTCTGCATCTCGAATCCACGTCATCCACTTCAACGTCTGCACAAGCGGTCGGATAAGGAAAGTCTAGCGTTTATCCTTAGTTTTAGATCCGTACAATTGACGAACGAGCCGTCTGTGCGAGAGGCGACAAAGTTTATATACGAGAAGGAAGATGGAGATGGATCCAAGGGTCCAGGGATACTTGGAGAATAATCGGTAAGCTGTTGGCTTTGGACATTTAAGTTTGCTTTGCTGTCTTTGGCATTTGTGCGTTTACGTTGTTCCAGGAGACGAGGAAGGTCAGAGCTTGGCCGGCTTGATAATTGAAAGTTTGTGTTGAAGCCTGTGGGAATTTCACGTTTCTATCGTGTCACCGCAAACGGGTAGATATCGATAGAAAGTTTTAGTGCTTCAATCTCCTAGCCTTGCGGAGACTTTGCTATAGGTTGGGCTAGGAGGCCAGACTTACGGGACTGTATCTGGCTGGCAATGAGGGAGTGCATCAAAAAAGTCCAGACAGGGCTGGGAAATTGGGACTACTGGAATCTTGATAAGGAAAGATCCATCTTAACGCTTGGGGAGAGTGGGATGGAAGTTTGTCTCGAGATTTGAAGGGGGTTCGTGTCTGCTTTTTTTTATGCGCAAACAGGAAGCGGAAGCTCGATAAGGGAAAGTTTGTGTGTACGGGACGCTGTTAAACACATTTGTCGTGGAAGAGCATCGAGTGATGCACGCATCAGCGACGGGAGACCAAGATTGTAGCCCGGAATGTCCCAGCCAGGCGGGGCGATTGAAGGTGCTAGGACTAAATGAGTATCGAGGAACGAAAGTATTCTTCCACTCAAGTCTCGCCTTCATCTTGACCATGACGAGGTAACTTCCAGCCTGACCTCCATTGGTCTAAAACGCCCATCCCAGCCTGAGGAAGTCCAGGTAAGGCTGGGACATTGAGAGTGCTGGCATTGAATGAGTGTTGAGCATGGGAGGTATCTTCTAGCCCGTGCATATCGGAGGACCTCGAGGGGTCCAAAATGTCCATCCCATCCCAGCCCGGCCCAGCTTGAGGAAGTTTAGTCTAAGCTGGGACATTGAAAACGCTGTTCAATTCAAGGTTTTTTTTTTCTTTGAGAAGCGATGCATGGCAATGACAGCGGAAAGACTGATACGGATCTTCGCCAGAAAATGGGCTGAAAGTAAAGACTACCAAGCTCCAATCAAGTTCAAGGACATGCAGAAGAAGGGGAGAGATAGTGAAGATGGGACTGTGATTGTTGGTATGCTATTCTGGCATTATCTTCCTCTAGGGTTTGTTCTTGGTGGCGTCCTTGGCGTCAGTTGGAGCTCGAGAAAGGATAGCATTGAGGACGCATAGAGAAACGGTGTTCTTAGAACTCAGAACATTAGGTGAAGCTGATTCGTGGCAAATGTAGTGGCCTGTACAGACCCCAGAGTAACTCCGGAGGAGTTTCTAGGCATGAGTACGGATGCAGGTAACAGTATGTCGCTTAAACCCCTTTCATTCACAACATTAGCTGATCTTGAGGAGAGGCAACAATTGTCCGAGTGGCAGGAGGCAGAGTCGAGGCAGCTATGAGCACACTTCTTGTGCTATCTGCTGTTGGTAATGCGGGGAAGAAGGGTACTATTATCGTAATCCATCATTCGGATTGTGGGCTCGCCACTGTCAGTGATCATGATATCAGGAAAACGCTGCTTGACAGTGTTGATCGAAAGGCGAAGGATTACGCAGAGATGCTATTGAGAGACACTGAGTTTGGAAGTATTCAGAGGTAGAATCCACGTACCATGGACAAATGAATACACAGGCTAATGAAATGAAATGTGTAGTCCCGAGGCGAGCTTGAAGGAGGACGTAAAACAACTAAGAGATAGTCCATTCTTCAGAGATATGCAAATCTACGGGCTGATGCAGAATACCGTAAGTGGAATTCTGGAAGTATTATTCACCCCACGAACTCGGATACACTTCGAGATGCCTTCAAAGGGTTCAAGGAATATGGAAGAATAGGCTGTAGATTCAGGGGTTGGAAGAAGCGTTGCTAGCTTGGTAGAAGGCTAGAAATGGGAAGCTCCTCGAGAGATGTGCCTCACCAGATGGGGAAGATGGGACAAGTGAGTCAAGATGCTCAGCAAAACGCGGATGCGCAGCCAGACCGCCCCTGCTCCAACCTATTCGGCGAGAGGGTCTCTACTTTCTAGGTACCACACTTCAAGAGATTCAACTTAAGTTCTATTCCAACTTCAATTCGACAACTTTCGCCTTACAACGCCTTTTGCGGTGCTACCAAACTCGCAAACACTGTTGCCACGCTCTGCAGTACCGACAGACCTACAGCCAGGACGAAAGATAAGTTTGCCTCGAAGCAAGTATATTCTGAAACAAGTATACTTTAACATAGGCGTACCTTGAGGTAGTTGTAGCTGAGGTAGGCGTGTTATGTTTCGAGACAAGTGTGGCTTGACATAGGCGTGGCTTGTGTCGTGAAGCAGGGGCGCCTTAAGTTGGTGTGTAGCCAACAGATTGTAGCTCTTTCTTCTTCAATTTCGACTCCGCCATAAAATCCATGCTAATTTTTCATCATCTTCACGCATTCATCTTACTCAGTCCTCTACTAATTTGCCCTACGGCTTATTGTCTAAGACAATGCACAATGAATCCGTCTCTCTAGGACAATGATGTTATTGCTAACGCCTTCAATCCACAACTGTTTCACCTCACACCTGCCCACCTTACACCTGCTTCAAGTTACAATGGCATCACCACTTATCTTAGAAGCTCTGCACGGTGGGTAGATATTGACCGCCTCATTTCCACTTTCGAAGAACTTTCGATGTCAACACTCTGCCCCTCTCCCTCCTCCTTGGTCCTCAGCAGTAGATGCTTCGACAAAGGTCGAATTTTCCGCCTGGAACATTCGCGACAGTCTTACACAGGAAACAACGCCCAGCTATTTTAGATATTCAGACGAGCCGATATCAAAGGGGATATGGAGGTGGCAATCATAGACCACGAGCGCCTCATGCGGAAAGATTACAGAGTGTACTAGAATTCTAGGGATCTCTCTCTACTCATTGCTTCTCGCCCACGAAATTTAGGTGTGTAGTCAACATGCCGTAAAAGACAATTGCCAGCCCCCCAGACAACAAGTCCAAACACCACCCCAATGTATTCCAAAGCTCTTCCTACTCCCGAGTATTTTCAACCCCCCGCAAGTGCTCGCAACATCCTCCAAGTTATCCTTCTTTGCCGCCGCCGTTGCCACAGAAGGAGACCGAGCAGGCTGTCTGCGTGCAATGCTGCTGTTGAAGCAGTCAGCTGCAAGGCTTGATGATGGTATCAATGTTCAGGAAGGGCTGGGACATTGTCTACCCGAAATGATTGCATGATGAACGGCCAGACCCTCTTCGAGAGAAGAACTGGGACCGTCGACGAGGTCGGTCGTTGGTGTGGTTTGCAACCATAATCTATAAGAGCGATTGAACTAATAACTCCGAGTAGGTTTTAAAACAAATCGAGGTTTAGGGTTGAATCTAAAAAGGAAAGTTTATAGCATTATAAATACATAGAGAGGGGGGGGGAGCTCTCGGATATATTGGGATGTTGTTTGGATTTGGTTTTGGGCGGCTTGTTTTTGAAGGTTGCCATTTTGTACACAGGCATTCTGCACTGGAGAGCCCGGCTGGTGACACTTTTCTTTGCGCGTTAGACTTGGCTTTTTTTTGGTGTTTCATAGCTGGAAAGTGGTGCTAAACACGAGCTCTCACTGAATAAAGCTTTTGCCTTCAGATCAAATCGGTTTGAATTGAGCACCCTGGTTCTGGAATATGATGTCTCTCATGGTAGTGCTATTTGCGCTTGCAATTGGTGTTGTGGAGTCAACGTCTTTCTCTGTTGTTGGATCAGTTGGGCGTTAATCTAAGATTCGTAGCGAGAGTAGAATACAAGTGAGATTTCTGGTATGTATTTTCCAAACCTGATATTGCCGAACTCCCCGCTGTCTATAAACCCCAACTCCATACTCCATACGTACTCCCTGCAATATTGGCTCGTCCCAATGTTCTAGAAGAGCTGGGATATTTCCCTGCCCGAAACTACCGCATTACTGGTGGCCTGGCTTCTTTATTCCATTTCACCCTGCTCCTGACCCACTCCACTGCTTCCTTAACACCCGTTCCCGTCAATGCACTCACTGGCAGCACTCTACTATCCCTTATACTGCTTCCCTTCTCTCCCTCGAAAACCTTCTTCACCAACCCCTCCTTTATCCTGACGACCTCCACACAATCCTCTCTGTCCTGCTTGTTCGCTAGCACTAACAAGGGCACCCCCTCCGTCTCGCTATGTTGCAGCACATCCTCCAACACCAGCCTACACTCCTCCAACCGTCCACTGTTATCGTGTTCCAGGTTCCCGTCTCCGATATCAGTGCTATCGATCACGAAGACGATCGCGTGGCAGGATTGATAGTATGACTGCCAGAGCTTTCGCAGACTGTGCTGCCCGCCAACATCCCACATCTTGAGATACATATCTGGTAGTGTGACGGTTGTGACATTCTGACCAACGGTTGGTACGGTTTTCAGTTTCGGGGCTGGGTTCGAGGGTAGGAAGAGGGATTTGACCTGCTCGTGAAAGGTCGTTTTACCCGCATTGTCGAGGCCAAGAAGGAGGACCGAGTATTCTATTCTTGATTAGCGTCTGCTATTGTCTACAATAGCTGCGGGAAGTGAAGTGAGGTGCAGAAGGTTACCTTCTTTGCTTGTAGCGTATAGATACAATCCTTTGGCTAGGTGATACATCCTCGCAGATTCTATCGCCGTGAATTGTATGGCAAGCTAAGCTCTGAATGCTGTGTCGTCTTCATGGACCTTGTGTTTGATGTTCAGTCAAGGTGTCAACTGATGTGAGACAGACTTGAGGTGGGAAAGACCCTTGCGTTGCTGCAAGGCTGAGGCTAGTGTCTCCCTTATTCACACTAGCGCAGAGCCTCAAAAGTGGGACAGTCCCAAAAAAGCGGCACCCCCGACCCGAAGTCCAAGCAGCTGGGAATATTAGAAAGCCTTCAAGTCTTTCAATATTGAGAAAGTGAAGTCTCACGCCTTTTTCAAGCATTTCTAGAAGTTCACTGTATAGTACCTTGGGATCTGAGACATTGCATTGCTCCCATTCCCAGCTCTCCAGAACTTCGTGTGCCGCTTTTACTCGACGTCGAGCGGCTCAGTGGGAGAACATGATCAGTAGTACTGTACAAATATCAGCATTACTAGGCTTCCAAGAAGCCGGCGACATTACGCACAAAAAAATTGTTCCCAGTTCCCCGAGCCAACAATCTGGAGCCATTTACTCCTTGTAGTCTACTGAATTCAGTGTTTTGATCTGGATTCTGAGATTTTTGAAATTTTCATGCACCAAGTCAATTTCCTCTAATGCCATGCATGCATCATTTCGAGCACTCCCGGATATCGCTTTCTAGTTTTCAAGAGTCTCCAATGTCTCCCACGTTCTGGGTGATTCAAAAGGGGGTTCATATACAATTACAGTAGTATCTGGTTCACAAGTATTCAATCTTATATTTGACTTGTTTGAGAGGAGACGAAACAAATAGCAAAGTCCCAAGGGAAGGAAAGACAGAGATGCACTTTTACATTAATGGCGAGAAGAAGCTGCACTACTGTCGATCCTGCGGAGAAGTAGCGGAAGAGTCTACTTGGCTCTATAAATTGAAGCGTCAGAACTGACGGGATGTGCCTCTCCTTGGTACGCACGAATGTCCCCAAAATTCAGGAAAATCGTACCTTGTTTTTCACGCATCTACTTCAAGGTCGGAATCGCATCCCCGCTAAGTTTTACTTTCTCTGCAGTCTCACTATAGATCTGCCACCATTGCAACAGGAATCCAAGAGTCTGGACTGGTCCCTCAGGGGCCGAGCCTACGTCCTTAATATCGTCACGCATGGCACACTTCCCGGGGGCTCAGAGAAGCTTGGATTTGTGTTCTAGTATGATTTTGACAGCAATTGAAAATGAATTCATACGCAGTTAGTCTAGAAGATCAAATCTGGGAATTGAGTGGAAGTCCAGACCAACTTGCTCCTCCTCTTGCTGCTCAATCCATCGAGTTGAAGTTGAAGTTGAGGTGAGGCTAGCGGCTTTTGGTGGTCGTCTTCAGATAGGGAGAGAGCGGGTATATATGCCTCAAAATGTGGAATTGTGGCAGGTATCAAGTGTCCATCGTCAACGCTTTCAATATCCCAGTCTTGCTGGGGCTTTGTAGGCACGATCTCGTTCTGAAAGGACTTTGATTAGATCAGATGCGCATTCTAGCCCAGTCCCGTCTAGCCTGAGGCTAGGCGAAGTCGGGATATTGAGAACACTTTCCATCTTGGCTTCTGGTAAATATATCCATTACTCGATTTCCCAGCCCCACCTAGAATTTTTGAGCCCACAATCTGTCACATGTCCAGATCATTAAAACTGTCTTTCATAGAAGTCTTGAAAGCGATAATGTCATGGCCACTGGCAGCTCAGGTCGTATTGAAAGCTCTGGCTTTCGAAATGGCAGCGAAACAAAACCTTTCATACTGATATACCTCGATTTTTGGTAGATTGGCCCTCTTGTCGAGCATAGCCTAAAGCATGTTCAAAGACCGCCAGAAATGGAGGATATCTCCGTTTTGGAATTTGTCGAATTTCAAAACTTCGAATGTCCCACCATTTTGGTGCTTTATAAACGCACATGTTGAATTCATTTTGCTCATCACTTTGCTCTTTACACTTTGACGACTTGTCTGCCATCGCGTTATGACAACCTAGACCAAGTTCTTGGCTCCTCCAAAAATGTACTTGTGGGTACAATATTAGTGTAGTAGTCACGTGCAGAACTAGGCTGCATTGGGACTAGCCCAATTGCGCTAGAGTTGAGGTTATATCTCTCAACTTTTGCACAACTTCTAGAGAATGAACCACTTTATACGCATACTAAGAACCAAGAGTCTTACGTGCGTCCTTTGTTTTCCCCTATTCGAATAGGCATCCCCTGGTGATACCAACAGTACTAATGGTTGTGACGCATTATAACTTTTCATTTGCACTCTATATGATAGAAAATACCTCGTTATGCGTCGTTACCTTTTCCGAGATCTTTTTCCTAGTGTTCATGATGTTACCGCTTTCCGGGTACATTCAAATCCTCTCGATTTAAAAATTGATGCATCCAAAAACAGTAGCCCATCTTGTTGATGGAATATTTCTAGGATAGTAGCCATCAGATTTCTCGGATGGCCTTGGGATATATCTGTATACAAAGGCTGGGCAAGAACCCCCATCAGCAAGCATTCTCAGCACGCCGCACTTCGGCCTCAGGAATTGCAATAGAGATGGTCGAATGACCTACTACTTTTAGTACGTACAGTCTACGCTGGCGAGTGCATTTGCATCTGCTGATTTGCGAGAGCTCCGGATCCGGTGGTCACTACGCAGGGAACAAAGACGTTTATAAATAGGACCCAAATTCCAAGTCTAATATATGAGGATCGGAAGTTGTGAAGCTCAGAGGTGTTTCACTTGGGAATTAATCTGTTTGTCCTCAAAATCAATCATCCAGGTTTTCTGGAATACTGAAATAAGGAAAACGGCATTCTGAATGGAAGAGTCCAAGCTGGAGTCCGCTCGGAAGAAATCAAGGCATCTTAGCGGAAATCCAATGTTCCAATAGTATCAGGAGATTCGAAACCCAGAACGAGGCATTTCCGAAATTTCGGTTTCAAAGAACCGCAAATAAAAATTTCGAATGCGCTCTCAAATTATCTTTTGGTGCGAGATAGCATGAGCATTGAAACTTCTCTTCCTCAGAGCATGAAAAGGCTGAGTTCGGCAGTCGTTAGTCACGTGAAATATCTAAGGCTAATATATACGGTCAAAGCAATGTCGTAGGTTGCTTTTCGATAGGTATCGCTTCTTGTGTTTGCATTTGTGGGAATAGACAGACAAATCCACCCACCCTCCCTGCCTGTTGATCAATTTCTTGATCTTCTGTATTCGAGAGACGTCGTTTCCTTTGCTTCGAAGACACCGGCATCTCTTTCGATAAATGAATCTCCTTGATATGGTTTACAAGCTCTCTTGGGCCATCACAGGACTCATGGCAGCAAGGGTCGGGGCAGTCTTAGATCGACATTTTGATGTCATGCTATGCTGGCGAAATATTGAATAGCTACCTGGGTACGGAAGCTGAGGAGTGATAAAGGAAGTCTTTGATGGGAATGGAGGCAATAATATATTGAAGGAGGGGTTGCATCAATTTACGGTTTTATTGCGGTTGCGAGCAAAAGGTGTCAGTTATTTGCCGAGGGTGGTTTTTGCGACCAAACCCCTACCAAACCCTTACCAGCGCGTGGGACATTTACTTGCAGCTACCAACATGTAAGGGCACGCGATCCCTTGCCTAGCGCGGCTTCAACCTCTGGGCTATCTCAAGGCTATCAGCTGTTGCTAATTCTATCAATTATGGCTATCTAGCTACTGTCTACATATACAGTTAAGAAAAGACAGGTTTTTTTTTTTTTTTTTTTTCTAAAAGCAAGGACATCAACTTGTTGCAACCAATTTCATTGGACACTGTTTATATATAAATTTCTTGGTCCACGTGGCTCAGTGCGATTCCAATGCAGTGTCCGACAAAGTCACATGTACACTCCTCCCGTCCAATCCACCACGGTTGCGCCTTCCACTTCTCTCCGACCTTCACCCTCCTCCCCAACTTTCACTTGTGTATGGTCCGTATTTATCACTTGCTGACATTCTGGATTGTGATGTGGTTCCCGGCATCATCTTCATAGACAGTGGTGAAGTGGGGATACGAATCCTTCTAGCCTAGATGCTCAGTTTCGCTAGATTCTGGGTCAGCGCTCCATGTCTAGATACAAGTGGTAACTCACGTCATGATGGCTGTCGTGACATTAGCTGGTACATCGGCCTGCTCCATAGCTTTGACGAAATCTTCTTTCACGCTCGTCGCGAGGGTCCAACGTTCCCAAGATTCGGTCTTGGTTGCATACTAGAGGGTGAGTGATCGACTGGAAATCATGGGAGGGGAGACTCTAAGGCGGCAGCAATCAGGGCATGAGAAAGGTTCGTCGAACTTCCGGACATCTATGTGCCGTATCCTATGATGCCTGTTTCAAAAAACTCCGTTGGGAAAACTCCTTCGGACACAGGAGGCAGGTCGGCTTCTCCAACCCAGCTTCCTGCCCTAGCGAGGTCGGCTTTGGTTCCTAGCCTTCGGTGGAACCCGGCGCAGGGGTTCCAGCTTTCGTTATACGCGTCCATTTCTTCTTGTCCGTGTAACACACGAGCCATTCCATCGGCTTTTGCGAGCGTTCAAAATCGTGGTCGTCCAATGGGAACCCTTCTAAGCCAATCTCGCAGTTCTCGCAGTGCTGTGACTTTTTCAAGTGGCGTCTTGCACTCGGTAATGCTCTGATCGTTCTCGATGCTGAGACTAGCGTTGGCCTCTTCAAGCGCCGTCTTTGCCTTTGCAAGTGCCTTCTTGCGCTCGGCAACGTCCCCACGGTTCTCGATGCTGCGCTTTTGCTCATCCGTTGGGTCGATCTGCTTGGACACATCGCGGAAGAAGTGGAACAGGGGATCGTCCGATGGACCAGCAAAGTCTCCATACCGCTTTTTTAAAAAGTCTCCATGTACAAATTCCGTCTGGTAGTTTTTTTTTTTTCAAACACCTCGTTTGAGTGGCTCATCCAGAAATTGCGCAGGCCGACGTCACGGAGCGTACGGAGAGTAAGAAGCGGTTTGACTTGAAAGAGGGGCATGATACATACCATCAAGCTCGATACCAGCACCAACTCGAAAAGCGTAAAGACGCGCAAATACACAGAATCCAGCCACAAGGGACGTGTTGAAAGTGTCAGCAAAATGTTGTGACTGACATAAGGAATATCTCCTGCTCGAGCACGTCGTCTTTCCAATCGAGCGGAACGTAATTAACGTCTTCGAGGTTAGGCTTGTGAAGAAGCTGGTCGGCTGATTCGAAACCGGTTTTGAAGGCGCTAGAGTGAATGGCACACACGGCAACGATGTGGGTGAGGCAGAACAGTGGCAAGGGTAGAAGCGGTATGGAGAACTGAAACTTTTCACCTCTCTTATGCTTCAAAGCGTTCTGTCTTAGCTTGTTCCGCCATATGGCGGGAGTAGATATGTCAAGAAAGCCTCGTTCGCGGTTCACCCCTTCAACCCCTCCACTGTCAATGCCCACTTGGCCACTGGCTGATCTATCATCATCACGTTAGGAAAGGTTGTAGCTGAGGTTTAGACTGCCAAAAACGGAGGAAGTCGACGGATGTGGTTGAAGATTGAGGTTGAAGGTGGAGGTTGTGAAAACGACAGAAACATTGCGGCTCAGCAGGCTAATCGGATCTAGTAATGGTAATTGTACAAGCAGTGTCAAACCCCGCCACTACTTTTGGTATGTTGTGGAAAACCCCGTGGAACTTGCTCGCCTGATCAAAGTCGTGATGGCATGCTGGCAGGCAAGAACCGTGTTTTCAGACGTATTTCAAAAATTCTTCTTATCGAAGGTATTCCCTAGCCGTTTTCTAGTCACTACTGGGCTTATTCGTAGCGCCACTGGGCTTTTGAGCATCTGCCAGCCATTCTTGAGCCTCTGGGTATGTGTATCCGTGCACACTGGCTTCGGGGTGCCAGCTTGTCTAGGATATCGCGTAGCCGCCAGAGATATTTATGCCACTACTTGTCTTATGTCTGCCATTACACCAGCCGCCCAGCTATCCTGCCAGCTCTTCTGCCAGCCCTTTGTTGTCCACACCGGCCTGCCCTGGACCACCACCACAGCCACGCTGCGCTCTAAAGGAGATCTCTCTTGTTACACCTCTTCGTGGTACCTTCCATCTTGACCCTTCAATGTTTGATCGTATGTCGAGGTTCTTTACAGAAGGAAAGAATCAGCAGAGTTGACAGATTGAGCGTATTCTCGGGAGGGGGGTCATCGAGGTCGGCGTAGGAGCCTCAATCTCCCGCATTATAAAAATCTTGTACTTGAAACATTTAGATAGTCAAAATTCATACGCGAGGACAGAGTTAAACCATAGGAATGTCTGAAGATGTTGGAGCCAAGGGTTTCTTTGACCATGAAACGAGTTGATTGATTGAGATCGAAGAAATCTCGCCTGGGATCCCAGGCTACAACATGTCAAAGCCGGTAGATCGTAACACGTGATTATCGTCATACTTGCAAGTTGCGCCTTCCTCGAGCTGTTTTAGCCTGCCATGAATCTTGGAAGTTGAATGAGCTCTTGCTTCTTGAACTCCAACAGTGTTTGCTACCTGACACAAAACGGATGATGTGAGCTTTTACTTTAATGAAGACTTACACGTTGATGACGCTGCCTTCCAGAGAATCGACAATATTTCGAACCGTCGTAGAGCAAGTATTGCTAAACATCACTGTCATGGCTCCAGTCGAGATTGATGCTCCTCCTAGGCAAGTCTAATCCTCGACTCTATCGATCTATTGATGCCCCAAGATGCCGGGGAAGTTGGTTTAGGCTTAAGATAATGTCACGTGTGGGATGCGATGCTCCAAGCGGAGGTGATGGGGGCATTCCCACCCTCTCTTTCTTCAACTCGTTGGGTTATTCCTCCACAGAAAGCTTTACTTCTTGTTAGAAGCTTTAGGCCGTCGAATCTCCTTGCTAGCTTAATTTGGTTACTGACACGAAACCTAGTTCATTGCCAACAGTCATCGTAGTCTCACACCTATCAGCAGTGGGTTACATATCGTTCGTGGCTGGACGATCCATATATCGATCGTACATTTCTCTTCTGCCGTCGTCATCGACTAGGCACCGAGAGCCATTGCGAAAAGGCCATGTGCAGACTTTCTCGATATTGGCTCTGGTGAGCTTGGCATTTGCAGGATACTATTCCTCAAGATTTGGCAGCTTGTCATATCGAGTATGGGCTACAGAAAGGGGCGTTGAGCTGCCTGATGGGTATGTAGTGTCGGCACTCTCGACCCGTTCCCTCAATTTTCGTGCTCGAAGTCAAGGGGGCGGGCCGATGCAAGTCCAGCCAACGCTGGGACACTGGGAATACTGTGTCTCTCATCGAGACTAAAGAGCACGACTAACCTTCGAGTAGGCTGTTCGGTGATAGAGGAGCTTTGCGAGGCGGCGAGCATCCCGGGAGGCTTCACGTCGTTAGATGGCTTAGCGACACCCCCTTCTATAGAGATGCTCTCGAGATCGTCTGTAAGTGGTTTCACATGATTACAAACTTTTTAAACATGATCTTCGGTTTTTGACATACTTGGAAGCGGTGTTCTGACTTGAATCTCAATATTTAGGTGAGAAGGCACGCCATTTTTGGTGGGGTCAGCAAATCAACCTAGGCCTTATTTCTTGGAGCATGTATCTTGCTCTTGAAGGACAAAGACGGAACATTTCGAATCTTTGGGCTTTCTTGGCGCTTTCGCAGTTGGTCAGCTTATCGTTCGCGCAGAACTTGTTCTTCGTCGCTGTTCTCCTCACGCCAGTTCCATTACCTAAGAATGTACGAGAGCTCACGCGAACTTCGGTTCCAGCAACATCAAGCAGGTAATTCAGCTGCCTCTTACGATTGTGCAGCCTTACTTAACAATGCCAGATACACACGATTCTTGAATAGAGTCGTACCCACAAAGCCGGAGGGCTTCGTCCCGGATCTGAAACTTTATCTCCTACTCCTGTCTTCGAACTTCATGGCAGTCTTCCTTTTACCATTTGCAGCTAACACAACTTCGTTCATGGCCATGACCCTCCTCTCACGTCTTCTGCCATTCTCGTTCCTGGCCCTACCGTATGTTATACCTGAGGGCTGGGGCACAAGTAAGTACAAATATCCACAGTCTACATCCATATCCTGGTTGTTACAGGGTTCTGAAGGGTCAAATAATCTTATCATCCTCAATTTCCTGCTCTTATTGGGACGCTTCCCAGAGGGTCTTGAGATGCAAGTATACATGAACACGGTTTACTGATACTGGGTTCAGTCCACAGCCACCCTCACGAATCTTACTTTATCTACAGCACGCTCTTCCGAACGATTTCCACCCTTTCAGCAGTCCTGCACCTTAAGTCAACTTTCCTGGCCCTATTCTACACTCCCGACAGTACATACTATCGACACAGTCTCCTTCACCCATTCAAAGAGGAACATCGGTCGACTTTCGATCGAAGCACCATCGCATTGGGTCGAGTATTCGGAGCGATTGGTGAACATCCTGCTGTGAGTGCTGTGGGTTGGGATGTCTTGCTTTCAGGCTTGAGTCTTGGAACCTGGGCTGCCATTCGAAGACTTGAGGCAAATGACATGCTGACGTCGAGCAATCCGTTCATGAAACCAGCTGCAAAAGAAGCTAAGGATGACACGCTATCTATCAGGGAAGATGGCGAGCCTGAGAGCGAGAAGTAAGCTTCCCCCTTTTCCACGACCCTGAATTGCTGGAGATTGTGGAGATTGGACCGTGGGACATCTAGTCTGTCATTGCACCAAACTCCAACAGTTTCCATCATGTCCCATCTTGACGAGCGTCATGATACACTCAAGTCCTACATAACAAGGACCACCGAGCTTGTTCAGCTTTGCGTTGTTTCGCGAGTTTTTTGCACACCTGTTTTCTCTCAGGGCGTCCAACCAACGTTTAATCTCTGCAGCAGATTCGATTCAGGAAACACCCGTCGCCGACCTGGTCGTCCCAAGAAGCACGAGGAGTTCGATGCACTCGCACCAAAGCGTCGTGGTCAGTCAGCCAAGAAAGCCATTGAACTCACGAATGGAGTAGACGAAGACGATGCTTCCTACGAACCGACCGAGAGCGAGCAATTAGAAGGAGACGAAGACGCAAAGGAAGATTGGGAGATTGGCGCTTTGGCTTGGGGTGTGCTAAGTGTTGGAGGGCTGGGAGTTGGGAGTACGAGTGTCTATGGTGCGGAAGTTATTGGAAGGTGAAAAGGTTGTGCCCCTGAAAATCCCAGGCGGCCCGGGAAAATTGGATAAAGAAATGCATTGCGAATTGAATGGAAATTGCCAGCTGTGAGGGCCGAGAAGTATTAACGAGGATCACTGGTACTGAATAGTTATTAAACGGCTAGGAGAGGGTTTCGGCTTTCATATATTACGGCTAACGAATTAATGATATGAGTGTCAGGACATTACGCTTACTGGACCTCTAAATGCGCATCTCGAAAGTTGAAGTTTCATGCAATCCGAAGCGGTAACATATCCGCAAGGTTGACATCTCAGATGGTCTCTAGGAGTCTCAACCTCGCAGAAATAAGAAAGCAAGACTCCTACCCATGCGTCAATTCGGATACGAGAATGATGTTCCAGTCCTGATAGTTGTAGAAAATTCGCGCCTACTCTGCCGGCTTTGACTTCGAACTGCTACTTCTTGTAAAGCTCAACCTTCGTAATTGGAGTTATTGTCGAGTTCGCCAAATCCTCAATTAATGGAAGACAATGTACATCCTTAGTCCTAGAGCCTTGATATCAAGATTCTAGTTCTCATCTATGCCGCTGAATTCGGATCTCGAAGATGGCGAGACCCTTAAGCTAAATTTGAGTGAGTGAAACCACTGCTGAGCACGATGTAACCTTTAATTGAATCTTGTTTTACGATGCCGACCTACATTCGATTGAGTCCTGTGGTAGCGATGTTTGTGATAAATTCAGGTCCTCGTGAAAGTCCTCGACTTTCTAGTAAATCTTACTTTAATTTAGCGCTTTCCTAAAGCACTATAAGCGAGTATCGTGAGAGCGTAGGAATAGGCTGTGCACGGGGGACCCAAGGGACGGGGTTTCAAGATTTTCCCCCACTTAAAAAGCCTTTATAAAGTGAGGATATATTATTTCTCTATTTATAATTTTTTTTAATAAGTTTTATTAGTTGTTTGCTTTAAAATTAACATTATTTTTATAAAATTTATAAAATAAAAATAAAAATCGCCGTTAATTTATTTAATTTATTTAATTAATAAATTAATTAAATCGTTAAATTTAAATATATTAATTAAAATAAATAAAATTTTCATTTTTTATTTATTAAATGCAAATAATATAAAATGTTTCTCTCGTTCCGAAAGAAAAGGCCCGTCCGGTGGCTCGCTAAGCGAGCCAATAGCGGACGAGCCTTTTCTTTCGGAACGAGAGAAACATTTTGCTCCGCAGGCCTCGCAGGGGCGCCCCTGCGGGGAGCTACAAAGTCTTCGACTTTAGTAATTTATTCTTATTTTAAGTTTCAAATCAAAAGCTCTTAATTTGAGCGTTTTATAAGCATTTGAAGTTGGTATAGTTATTGAGATGGAATAGTAGTTTGAGATTCTGCCGGGCGGTGAAGCCGATAAGCTGATAAGCTTCTAGTGCCTAAGGCAGAAACGCACTTGCTATAGAGCTTTATACCAGGGGGACACCCCCTGGGGCCCCCGTCTCTTATATTAAGTTGCTACGATCGATTCAATCAATTTAGATTACTTTACTTAGCATATAATTTTAGGGGGGGACCCCCTAAGACCCCCCTTGAAAGCTGCGCAGCTATAGAGATATCCAGCACTTAAGTAAATAAGTGCTTTAATACCTAAGGCAAAAACGCACTTAGAGAGTTTTAGTGTTTCTCACTAGAGCGGTTGCTGCCGGCCTTAGTGCCTAAGGCAGTAGCGCACTTAGAAGTTTTGCGGTCGCCATTTTTGCTGAGTGCGACTATATTTTATTGATTTGTGCAATAACGGATTAATAGAATCGCTTGAAACTTGGAATCTAGCGGTATTTAATCGAGTTTCAACTTATTTTTAAGCTTTATATAATTTGAATTAGCTGATATATTATAATTGTAGGCGCAGCGCGGTCGCACGTAAATCGAGATTTTGGTGTTCTTCGCCGGAGCTATATGTTATTCCAAAGCACCCCTGCTGCAAAATTCCTTAATGAACCAATCAAATCGCTCCATTTGAGCACCTCGATTAAATTTGGGTGAAATCGCCCATTGTGAGAAGTGTTGATGTCACGTGCATATAGAAAAGTTGACATTAGTCCTTAAGCCGGACAGGCAATTATAACGCACGAATAATTTATTTTATTTTAAATAAATCGGATTTCCAAGGAAAAAAATAACTAGGTAAAAATTACGTTTATGATTACACTTCTTCTTTTCTATTATTTCCGCTTATACCCCGTTGCTTCTCCCTCTTCTTCACCTCTTCTTTTTTTCGATATCTCTCCTGTGCTTGTAATCCAGTCTCTATAACCTCATGATGCTTGTTTAGCTCTTGCCTCTCGATCGCCAAACTTGCAAAGAGTCCCACCACCGCGACGCACACATAAAGGATCCACATTTTTTGCAGACTTTGCGCGTATGCATTCCTCACGGCGTCTCTCTCCACCGGGGGCAGGTCTCGTAAGAGTGTCGTCGCCGACGAAGCACTCCCACCAGTGAGTAGAGAGACGAACTGTGGAGAGACACCAGAGCGGATTAGCGCTGCATAGTGCTTTTGCATCTGGCTCTGGAAGATAACGCCGCCGACAACAACGGATATTGCGGTGGAGAGCTGGCGCACGAAGGCGAAGGTGGCTGTCGCGGTTGCAATATCCTCTGGCGCGACTAAAGCCTGCAGGGCGATGAGCGGAGCCAGAAAGTTGGGTCCTGTGCCGAGCCCCGCGAGGATCTGGAAGATGATAATTCTGGTCCAGCTCGCATAGGCAGGGAGATCGATGAAGAGGCCAACACCGATAGCCATAATGAGAAATCCTATACGGATGGGTTCGATATAGTGCCCTGTTTTTTTTATGAGGATGCCAGCGCCGACAGAGGTGAAGGAGAGGGCGAGAACAAAGGGTAAGAGGTAAACACCTGACAGCAGAGGGGTGGCGCCAAGGACGGCCTGGAAGTAGATAGGAAGGAAGAAGAAACCAGAGAGGACAACAAAGCCGTGACAGAAGCAAACGGCGAAGGCGGCGAGGTTAGAGCGTTGTTGAAATATACGGAGAGGTGTTATGGCGTACTTGGCGAGTTTCCATTCGTTAAGGGAAAAGAGGGCCAAGGTAATAAGTCCGAAGATAATCAAACAGATGACGATTGCGCTGCCCCAGGGGTAAGAGACTCCACCATACTCAAGGCCAAGGAGGAACATAATAGTGCCGCCGACAATAGTGACAGAGCCTAGCCAATCAATTGCTTTAAGGCCGGCGAGGATAGGGGTTTTAGGTGTCTTGATATCGAGGAAAAGGACCAGAATAATGAAAGCAAATCCATCACACGGCACTGAATCAGAAGATTAGAATGACATACGCCGGGCAGTTGATACATACTACTCACGGTTGATATAAAAACACCATCTCCATGAGACATTTTGCGAGAAAGCTCCACCCAAAATTGGACCTAAGGCACATGCTATGCCCCAAGTCGCTCCAACCATGCCGTAATATGCGCCCCTGTTCCTATGATGCACATTAATATCAGTTGAAACTCCAGCCAAACCTCTCAATCGAATTTCAACTAACCTTTCGCTAAACAGATCACCGATGCATATATTGACCAAGCTCATCAATCCTCCTCCTCCTACCCCCTGAAGGACTCGACCCACAATCAACATCTCAATACTGACGGCGAGCGCGCATATCAAGCTTCCGATGAAGAAGCCTATATTTGCGACCAATATGATTGGCTTGCGACCAAAGATATCACTGATCTTACCCCATGAAGGTACGGTTGCCGCATTGGCGAGAAGGTAGGCCGATCCAATCCACGAGTACCCAGCGCCGGAAGTCTTAAAGTGCGCGGCTATGGTAGGCAAGGCTGTCGTGATGATAGTCATATCCAACGCGGCAAGGAAAACAGCTAGACACAAGGCTAGCATGATCAGAGCCGTTTTGCCTTTACTTCGATCTTCCTCTGGCGCAGGCCTTTCACGTACTGGTAGAGCTGTTTTTCCATCAGACGACTCTTTTGGCGCTGCTACCCTGCCATCCGGTAGAGCTTGGTCGAGGGACGAATTCACCGGCGCCATGTCATCAGTCCCAGGAGTAGGTTCAGCTTCTGCCTCTGTCCTGTCCATTGAGGAGTCCATTTCTTTGTCGTATTCTTTATCAGTCTTTGGGGTAGTAGAAGTTGTGCAAAAAAGCTTAGAATTGGTTTGACTGAGCTGACGCGTGAAGAGTATAAAAAGAAATTATCAGAGTAAAGCGTCAAGTAAGGGCCAGTGACTTAGAGTTCAAGGTGGCATGTCGAACTGGTGATCACAGCCACCAAAAAAGAAACTTTCCAGAAGAAGACAGACAGTGTTTTCTCATTTGCCAGCACCTCTCAAATAGGGAAGCAACCCAATGTGTGGAGTCACGATCATTTGATACTTGATAAACCGAGTCACTTGTACTCTCTACAGGGAGTAATAAATGTTAATGCTCAGACCCTCCGCCACTCTCTTCCCACCCCTAGGCACACCACTTATGGCATGCTGCTTTTAAATCACTCCACAGCAAAATGAGGCTATTCAGAGTCTTGATTTCTATCTAGTACTTTATGTAGGCTCCATGAGCAGCTATTACAGCTGCACAGCGCTCTGGCATAGTGTGAATAATATCCCTAATCTCTGCATCTGTAATGGATTCCCATGCCTCTATTACTGCAGCCCTAAGCCTCCTGTAGTTTCTGTGCACCTGGGGGTCCAAAGCTTCCAAAATGTCCTTCATTCTGTTCCATATAGTCTCAATAGGTGACAGGTCTAATGAGAATGGAGGCCAGAAGATAGAGTGTATCCCATAAGCTGCAAATGCCCGCAGAGTAAAAGCTGCAGTGTGTCCTGGTCCTCCGTCTTGCTGAAACTCCAGCCCTGAGTGTGTCTGGAGATAGTGTGCAATGAAAGGGACTACTCTTTGAGAGTAGGATTCCTTAGTGATTGTTTTCCACTCTTTTTCCCAGAACATGCCAACACCTTTGCCATATCTCCCACTTATGCTGCCCCAAAACATCCATCCAATCTTTCTCTGCCACTTATAGGCCACACAATCAAAGTGAAAGAGCTCTACATCTCCAATTAGTCTTGTTACCCACTGCTTCTTGTGATACCCAGGCTGCATCCAGCTCTCATCACTCCATAAGATTGTGTCCCACATATCCAATGTCCAATGCTCATGTTCTTGTGCCCACTCCAATCTCTTGCGCTGATTCTCCTCAGACAGTAGAGACTTCTTTCTTCTAATAGCTCTGCAATAGCCTTCTTTCCTAAGAGCATTCCTAATAGCTGTATGACCACACCATTCCTCCCAACCAAGCCACTTAGGAATCTCTGCCCATGGGATCTCGCGAGTAAAGAAGTTGGAAGTGACCCAGCGGACTAGCTGCTTGCGTTTGGGGGTATCAAGCTTAGAATGCTTCCCACAGTGCCCCTTCTTTTGAGGAGTAAATCGGGTTTCTAGGGCATATTGGACTTGGCGGTGTGTAATATAAGAGTGCTGGAGAAGAATGTCAGCAATAGACCAGCCTGCAGTGTAATAGAGGGTCTGTAGTTTGAGCTTGTCGTCTCTAGAAAGCTCATGAGTTGGGATTTTTGGCACAGGCACATGTAATGGTTCCATAATGCTGATTCTGAGGGTTTGCACATAGTAAAAGCAGCATATGAAGACTTAAATGATTGGTAGGGGGCCCTTGCACCTGACAGGTGATAAGTGGGGAGAGGGGTGGCAACATCACCTCAGATTTAACATTTAAAACGGCCTGTGGGTAGTATGCGCCATGGCGCAGACCAGAATAACTGTACGAGTACAATAGAGTTTAAGGTGGTCTGATACTCTCCAGACAGTAGCCCTTTTATTCGCGAATCACACGCACGAAATACTCTTTACAGGGAAAATAAATGTCAATGCTCAAATCCTTCGCCACTTTCTTTCCACTCCTAGGCACACCACTTATAGTATGCAGCCTTTAAGTCCTTCCATAGTATAATACAATCTTTTGTAAAATCAATCGAGTTTTTTAAATTGTACGATTTATAATTAGTCCATTATTCTATTTATTATTTTATTAAATAAAAAATTAAAAATAATATAAATAATATTAATAAAAATTAATAAAAAAAATTAATAAAAAATTTAAAAATTTAATTAAAAAATAATTATTTTTAAATATAATATATTTAAATTATAATTATAAAAATAAATATTATATAATTAATTAATTTATTTAATTATTAATTATTTAAAAAATTAAATTTAAAGTTTAAAATATTAATATATTTTTAATTTTTATATTAATTTTTTTAATTAAAATACGTAATAAATACGTATATATATTTTAATTTTAATTTAATTATTAATAATTAATTTTTTTAATAAATTTTTTATTAATATAAAAAAAATCCGATAATTTGTACGATAATAACGTACAAACGAAATACAAAACTTCGCCGATTTCAAAGTCCGTGCTCGAAAGTACGCTATGCCGTATACAGGGCTTGGAACATCTCGAACTTTCAACCCCCCAAATAGGCATGGCGTATTCTCAGCGCAGTGCGTGATCGCAAGTCAAACGCTCTGACGAGCGGGAGCCTGGTGATGCAAGACAGCGGATGACGTAATATAGCTAGACTCCGCTACTCCAAGTGTTCAGAGCTCAGGTCAAAGCCTTTGGGTTCTTAATATAACCATCCGGCTTAAAACTTAACATCACTTTATTCAAGCTCAAACCTATCATGTTTTCCGACAAATACCTCATCCAGCTACAGGAAAATATTAGCTATAGGTTCAGTGATATTTTTTTATTGGAAAAGGCGTTGACAACAGCTGGTGCAGAAGGCGATAAAGAATCCCAAAATAGCGAGGAGCGGGACAGGTACGATGGAAATCGCAAACTAGCCAATATTGGGGACAAGCTCCTTCAACTCGTTGTGATGGTCAATGTGTTTTCTGAAGGCGATAAGCGGCGCAGTGAGTCTGAGCTGCTGAAAACACTCCGTTCCTAAGAAGTTACAGGTGATGCGAGTGACGCCGTCTTGTCTGCTGCTGATAAAGATATCCTTGAAGCTCGAGCAAAGGATTTCGAAATTGATAAACATATGAAACTCAACCCTCGTTTACGAGGCCGACCAACTAAGACAACATTGAGCACTGCAGTAAACGCTATCATCGGTGCAGCATGGCAAGATTCCCAGGAGGATATGGATACCGCAAGGAGTGTCATAGAACGCTTTGGGCGAGTTATGGTCTTTTAGATTGCATATTCTACGCTTACCACCAAGCAGTATTAATGAGAGATCCAACTACTATGCAAAACCTGGAGTACGTCGCCACCAACAAGAAGCTTTTATCGGCGGGATAATGCAGGATGTCTTTAATGAGCTTCCAAACCTCCTAAACAACGAAAATGATTTTCAATCTTCCAGCTTAGTCCCAGAAATCACGCCATCAACTAGTTAGTCTTTCTCACTGCATAGTCAACCCAGCGCTAAGCGACAGCCAGATCATACTACCTCTCGTCTGGTATCAGACCAGACCTATGCTTATGAGTTGCAAGCTGGACCAGAGCTGCCGGGACTCCCCCTCCGCTCTACAAGCCCCGGAGCTATGCAAGAGAGACGACCCAAAGATCCCGAATCCAGGTCGAAGAAAAGAAAGCTGCCCCATCGTGTATCAAAAACAACACAAATAGAGAATTACATTCGTTTCGAACAAGACCGATGCCGCGCTTTGGGGCTACCCTTGCCTCAAGCAGACCTTGCATCAACCTTGGAGGCTGACAAAGTGGCTGTTGGGGATAACGATCTTGTCACACTCAACATACTCTACTTTGGAATTGCAAGTCCAGAATCCCTTGTCACCTTGCGCGATCTGGCTAGCGTACAGCGGCGGCCGTTTACAGGGAAACTGTCTCTCCCACGCTGGGACCTTTCTCCCAAAGAACGAGTAGAGGCTATTGAGGCTTTGAACGACAACGTTATGTACATGAGCTTTCTGAAGAGATGCCATATCCTAGAACTCTTCAGGTCCCTTTCAGGGAGCCACAAAACAAGCGATGGATTTGTCCATGAAACTATTCAGAGCATCTCTGGGAATCCGCGCTCACAGCTTGGGAATCCGCTTGTGATGGAAGACTCGAGGATCTCGAAGGGAATGCTGGCTCAACTATATCCAGATCTAGATCAAAAGAGTCCAGAATACTCTCGGAAGGAGAGGTCTGTGAATAGGCTACGCAAGATCGGACAACGCCTGGATCTGCTAGTTCAAAATTTTGGGTTTGGGATGATCGGACTAATCCCGCTTCCGACGGATGGTGGCGAACAGGCTTTCAATATCACTGATACCTTGTAGGTTCTCCTCTCCCCTTCCTCTTTTCTCTCAGCTGATCCTTCGTGGGCTTCTATCAACTCCCAACAACGTCTTTGGGTGGTTTGTTCGATACCTTGAAGACAGGCACGGCGAATTCCTGCGTAGGGCAAGCGATGCAGTCTCCGACATGCTTAGCGCCATTTGGAAAGGGAACTTGGATCCGTCGAAGAAGTTCGGGATTGAACTTGTTGAACGAGAACAGATTATGGGATATCCGAAGTCTATGGCCCTTCTAGATCGGATTTTGCAGAGCCAGGTGTTGATGGGTTAGCTTGCGGTCGTGGCCGGGTTCGGTGATTGATACTATACTAAATGCTATATAGCTATGAACATCTTGTTGGTTATAGGTGCCTCAGGGCCTTAACTATAGTGGCACTCAGGGTATGTGGGAGCCTATAGGCAACCACTGAAGCCCGTAGGCGGCCACTGGGGCCTGCAGGCAGTCACTGTAGCCTACACTATAGGCAGCCATTTGTAGGGCCTTAGGCCTATAAGTAGAGGGCACCTCCCACTGTAGAATTGATCTTTATCACTGTCATATCTTACCTCCCAGACCAACACATCTATTTATCGATTCTAAATCCAAGGTGTAATGTCTTCATTGTTCATGTTATTTAGGTATATAATGGATGGTCACATTTGAAGAGAGTACTGCTATGACCGCTTGGGAATTTCTGACCGACTCCTCAGAAGGTTTAAAGAGGGATCTAGTAGAATTACTCTGAATCTTCAATGAGCCCAAACACATAAAGAAGTAATATAATCTCTTCAGGGTCATCTGTACACACCTTGAAACACCTTCTAATCATAATTGCTTCCACCTTCTCTAAATATGATCTTCCACCTTAACGTATCGAGTGGCGATCCTTTGGATGCTGATCTCCCCGCTTATAGCATTCATTTTACGCTCTAGATCATAGGTTGTAAATTGAAATTGGGCTTCGTTATTTATAAGCCCTTCCCAGCAATTGACATGAATGAATTCTCCGCTTTCTTAGTCAGAATCCCTAGTCTCCATTGTGCATACGCGAACTTCGCCCACCCAAAGCACATATATTAACTCCATGCCAACCTCCAAGGTGGATACTACACCTTGTATCCCCACATTCTATCGAGACCAAATACTCTCTGTCAACGAAAATGAGCAGCAGCAAATCTAGAGATATCTGTTTTCATTACAGATCCGGTACATGCAGATTCGGATCTCGATGCAGATACTCCCATGATCTACAGGTGAAACGTCCTGTCACCAAAGCAGATTTCCCATACTATTTCTCTTTATTTGAATCCTCTAGTATTTCGCCTAAATCAGCCGAGTGCCTCTGTTAACTTTTGGGCACAATAGTCTGTTACGCACCCTGAGCTTCCAGGGAATCGAACGATAGCCATGCATCAAGGAAACTCTCGACCGGCGGATCATATCGATGCCTTCTTTGCACAGCATGAGGAGTTCGACTATAATCCATCAGCACCAGTGTGGGCTGAGTTCAGTCGTATGTGCGATGAGTTTGGGTGGTATATCGAGGATTACGAGATGCGGAACGCAAAGCGGAACTTCAAGTCGGCAATGGTGCAGCAATTTAACGATCTTTATGGAACTGATATGAACGATCTGGATTCATGGCACAAGCTATGCCGCATCCTGAATATTGAACCTATACCCGAGGGCTTGAAGGAGTGTCGCGAAGTAAGTGCTTACCAGATTTTACGTATTTTCAACTGACTGGCAGTAATCAGCAAGTTCGTCAAACACATGTGAATCTAGTGGATCTCGTGGATATGCCGCGCACGGGTACAGCTGTGAGGGTCTTCCCAAATCTCAAGAAGCTGCAGGATTATACAATCGAGAACGCAAAGTACTTTCCTAAGGAGGACGCATATGCTGGTGGCTTGTTGCGCTTCTTGCTCCGAGAGATCCTTCATTCACGGCGCAGTGACTAGTGTGATTTTGAGGAATTATGAGGGGGAAGAGAAATCTTGCTGGGTCTCTGCTTAGGCGTGAAGCTATTTGTACATTGATGGACCCTTTCCGGGTGAACCACGAAGTCCTGGGATGTCTTGGTGGGATCTCTTATTCTCCCTATTGTCATCGTAAGCAATCTGAGACTGTTACTCTTGCTACTTCGTTGTTTCAGACCCACTGAGAGCGTGTTATAAGAACTCTATTGGATATTACATATCGACTTGATGGCTTTGATGACAAAAAATTCTCTATTTTGGTATGTTATGCATGGCACGTTGCTGATCAGGAAGGACTGCTGGCCGCTTGTTAGGCATGCTTGCAAACAGCGAGATTGAGGATTTTTCAGCGGCGCAGCTACAATTCACATTCGTAACCAAACATTCTCCCATTCAATTTGTACCTACTTACGGTTCGGTGTGCGGGTACAAGATAACATCATAGCCTGTTGTTCCTACACCTCCTGCAAGCCTGGATGTGACACTGTCTACACTCGAAAATGAAAGATGGTAACGTATGGTAACACTCTTCACAGCGATGTTGACCCCTGAGATACTCCCAGCTCTCATGATTACAGTTGTGCCGACCCCTCAGGTTTTGCGCCGCCACAGCAACTTGCTCCCTTACTTGTAAAGGATTGGCGCCCGCTGGTTGACGAGCGACAAGTTGGTTTGCGCGGCTCATGAGACGCTCTTCATTCCATTGTGGACAGGCACACGTCTTCCAGCGTTGTGCGCAGACGTAGCAGAACTGTGCTCCGCAGAGGCAGCTAGGTCAGTTAGCTAGACTTCTGAACGGACGGGCGAGGAGCTGAGACAAACGTTATGTGGTTACATCCAATGTCGAGCTCTACCAACCGGCGGCAGGAGAAGCAGCGCTGCCATCCGTGCTCGTCCGCAGTTTGCAGTACTTGCTGAAGCGCTGTATCGGCGGGACAGTCCCCCCCGTGGCTAGCGGCTTTGCATAGTGTGCAGGTTATGCTCCTGCAGTCCGGACAAGAAGCTTCCTCATCGACAATGTTTTCCGCCCGGATGAAGGCTGAGCAGAGAGGATTGGAGCAGTAAGTTCGATCTGGTGTGTCGAACTCAACCTTCTTCAACTCGTACTGTTGAATAAGCGTAGCGGTCAGGAGAATCTGTACGGTCCCGGTGGTGGGAATCGGCTGGTGACAGCAGCGGGGAGGGAACAACGAATCATCAGTTGCAGAGGCACGAAAGAGATCTTGTAGACAGTCTCGGCAGTATTCATGACCGCAGGGAACTAGGGCTGTATGAAAGAATTGAACTTGCTCTTGACAAGCTATGCAGCGGCGGTACAAAGCTTGAGCAGTCGGTCTTGTGCCCGCCCAGTCCGACGACTCTGGTTCGCCGGAGCCGCTATTCGAAGCTGCCCCAATCGATTCGAGGTCGAGCTCGTCAGCAGGGGCTTGTACGTAGAGAGCTGAAAGCTTGGAAATGAAGTCTTCGTCCATCTCTTCAGGGGTGATTATCCGTGGTGGAATGTGGTTCGGAGTTGCACCACCAAGTCTGCACGCCGTCGCTCTATCGCTCGCTGCGGTCTGCTCTTCGGAGAGTGAGGCTCTAAGAACATCGCCATCCATTTGGCAGGCCCGAGCGATGCTTCTCGTCATCTGCCGATCGGTAAGGATGGAAGCGCTGCGCTCCAGATCCTCTTGAAATAGCTTTATTGCGAACTGCGAGTCCGGTAGCTCTCCTTCTCGAGCTTTACCCTTGCCCTGGCATGTTGTGTAGAGTTCTTGGCTGTCTTGGATCTGGAGTTGAATAATCAACAAGGCGCTAGCTTCGTCTATGAGGTCAAAAACGTCCACCATAGTGTCAACAATTAGTTGAAGGAAAAGAAGTATAGAGCGGACAAAACTTGATCATCAGAAAAGACATCTCACCGCCTTGTTGAGGAGATCTGCAAGGCGCACAGTAATTAGCCCCTAGTATCTTTCCGCTAGATCACAGTGTGATGGAGGTGCGTCGCATAGGTGGTAGCTAATAACATCAGGGAATAAATGCCAATACTTCCCGGAAGTTCTGTGGCTTCTATTGGATCAAAAGCTGCAGGCATCCCGATTGAGAGGTTTCGGTAGGCCTCCAACGGATTTGGTTAGTACCCATCCTATCGACCGCCTCATGTTTGTCCAGATATGCGAGTGTGGGAGCACAAGAGAAGGTGTCTATAGCCTGGTCGATGAATTACTCGAGAAATAGGCAGTGGGGATTTTACCCGTAGCCTACAGGATTGCGTACGAAGAGTTCCTTGAGGTAAGGCTGGCCAAAAATTTGTAATATAACCGGTTGCCAGGACGTTCCGCCTCAGTAACACTCCATCTCAGTAACACTCCATCTCAGTAACACTCCATCTCAGTAACACTCCATCTCAGCAACACTCCCATCTTAGCAACACTCCATCAACCATTCCCGAAGAGTTAGGAACTCGTTATGATGGCTACCAACAGTGAGAACACATCAATCGGGATGTTAGCCCCAATAGCAAATCCTCACCAGTCGACAAACCTCGAAAGCTGGTCCGCTCGCAAGAACACAAAAGCTGTCGTTGTCGGCCTATACGGAGTTCCTGGCTCTGGTAAGACGTTTCTGCTGGATCAGCTAAAGGAAGAACTCGGACAAGACGACTTCGCATTCTACGAAGGTTCCCAAATGATTGCCGCTCTTATTCCTGGCGGGCTGGACGCATTCCAGAAGCTGGAGGAGGGACAGAAAGCGTATTGGCGCCAGCTTGCAATCGACACGATCGGAAAGACATGCGCTGAAAGTGGACAAGTTGCAGTTGTTGCTGGACATTTCATGTTCTGGCCCGAGGACGAAGCTGGATGGCGAGTCTGCACCAAAAACGACCTGGACACATTCACGCATATACTCTACTTGGATATTCCTGCCAAGGTCGTCGCGCAACGTCTTCTGGACGATGTGAAACGAAGCCGACCGTCGACATCTGCTGCCCACATATCCAAGTGGCAGCAGGCCGAAAAGACTGAGCTACGCTGTCTCTGCCGCAATCATGGGATTCTGTTCTCGCTCGTATCCCCACATCCGATGATGCTGGAACAAGTTTCGACGTTGCTGCACGATTTTCGGCGTCATACCGAGAAATATAACTTAAGTCAGGCCGAGAGTAGGCTCGATGAGATTGTTGCAGCTGGTGAGGGTCAGTTGAAGACTATGTTGGTCATGGACGCCGACAGGACGTTAGCTCCGCAGGACACTGGGACGTTATTTTGGCAGAAAGTCCCCGACTCGGCAAAAGATGATGCTGATCCGCTGAAAACGTTGTTCAAGAGTCCATTGCTATACTCATATACCGCCTTTCGCCAGGCCGTGTTGCTGTATGAGGAGACGGTTGACGATGAGAAGTTTGAGGCCCTCTGCCAAGATGTGGCGTCCTCTGTGGCGGTGTATCCCGAGTTTGTGTCTCTGTTGCAACTGGTAGCAGAGCAGGAACACGTCGGGGTGGTAGTTGTCACCTGCGGGCTACGTCGTGTCTGGGAGAAGGTGTTGGAGAGAGAAGGTCTCTCTAAGAAAGTGGTAGTCATTGGCGGGGGTCGCATCGCCGACGGCTTCGTCGTTACAGCCGCAGTAAAAGCCGCCTTGGTAGCCCGTTTGCAAAATGCCCATCAGATATATGTTTGGGCGTTCGGAGACAGCCCGCTGGACTTGGAAATGTTGAGCAAGGCAGATCAAGCTATCGTCGTGGTTGGCGAGGAGCAGACTAGAAGCAAGACCATGGACGTGAACTTATTCAATGTTATCTATGACGGCGCTCTTCGAGCATGCCAGGTCGTGTTACCCAGCGATGTATCGCCACGGCTGGACACAAAGATGCTCCCTTTGATCCAGCTTACGTCGCACGAATTTGTCAATTCTGTCCTCGAGCACCGCCGTCAAAATGCCAGAATTCAAGTCCTTCATGCAACAAACAGGAATGCCGCTAAGTTGCTTATGACGCCGATGCGGGATGCAAGAAACGCCGGTCCAGTCCTGAGGGAAGCCCATCGCCGTGTGGGCTGGTACCTGGCGACCGAATTCTTGGCCAGCGCCATTAGCATCGAGGAGTATCCGATTCCGCACGTCCAGGGCCATCAGACAAGCGGCTATCGGCTTTCCAACGAGCGCGAGACATCGATTGTGGCGCTAATGCGCGGCGGAGAAGCCATGGCCCTCGGCGTCAACGATGCCTTCCCGCTCGCCATGTTCGTCCATGCTAGCCGTCCCGACGACGTCAAACTGCATCATCTGCAGGGACAGCGCACTGTAGTACTGGTGGATTCGGTGGTGAACAGCGGCAAGACGGTGGCACAGTTCGTGGAACACGTCCGCAATCTACATGCCACCATTCGCATCATGGTTATTGCTGGTGTCGTGCAGGCCCAGTCTATTTCCGGGGGCAGTCTCGCCAAGCTCGCCCATCACGCAGAGTTTAGTCTGATTGCACTTCGCCTCTCCGACAACAAGTTCACTGGCACAGGCACTACCGACACTGGCAATCGTCTATTCAACACGACGCATCTGCCGTAAACTATATGCATTAGCTACAAGTACGGGATCTGAAGAAGCGGATGATCTAGCCTTAATTCCAGGTTCCGGGAGAAGGAGGGGAAGGGGGGGGGGGGGGAATTGGCAAAGGAGACTACGAGGTCTATCTCCAGTTGCTGGATGGGCGAGGTAGCTTAGAACTAGGAGCGTATGATCTTGAAATGAGAGGATATTTCTTACCGAATGAAGACGAAAATGACCTGAGCTCGTTGGGTTTCGTAGCTTTTCATCCTCTCTAGGAAGCATGTTTCTATGGGAGAAGAGGCCATACTCGTCGGAGTTGACGAGCAACCCGCCCGAATTCCACCGGATTGATCTGATGACGGGAAGCTACTTCGTCTAGCTTGTGATCTTTGCTAGGATTGACCACCTCGCGAACTAGATCGCAGTGAGGAGCGTTGCAGAGGGCAGCAGCCGTTCGGTAGAATTTCCAACGTGAAGTGTACTTTGCCATCATGTACGCGTACACCAGAAAGTGGCGAGACGCAACAAAGGTAGGCAGCTTCCGGACGGGAAAACCATCGTACCGAGCTCGACTGATAGAAAAGAAGACGTCCGATGTCTCGCTGAGCTTCTGCCAGGTTGTATTTGCAATCTGCAGTTCCCGTAGTTCCTCCCGAAGCCGGTCTCGGTACCAGGACGGTGGTGATTGTCGCGACAACCCCAACATTCCATGCCACCGCTTAAGCAGCCTACTACCTATGGGAGGCATTTTCGTTCAGTAATTGATCAGCATGAAATGTTCTGCTGAGAAAGTTTGGGAGTGCTGTGACGCCAAATACGCAAGACGGTACACCTTGGCGATGAAGGGGCAGAAGGATGCAAGGAGCGAATGAAGGATGCGTGGCAGAGCCGCAAAGCGCTAGCTACGGGACACCATGTAGTCGAGGTGTGCAACTCTAGAAAAATCGAAATTTTCGAAAAAATAATCAAAATATCGTTTTTATATTAAAAATATATAAATAACATTATTTTAAAATTTAATTATTTATAATTATTATTATTTTTTTATTTTTTTTAATATTTTTTTATATTTTTCGTATTTAATTATTTTAAAATTAAAAAAAATATTAATAATATCAAAGTTTTATAATTTTAAATTATTACTCGTATCACGTAATTACTCGATAGTGTATTGTGCCTTTGACAATAGTTAAAAGTTTTCTACTAAAAGAAAAAAAGTCCACGTAAAAATTACGTAATAAAACGTGATATTTGTAGTACGTTTTTGCGTTAAAATTTTGTCAAAAAACGTTAAAATGTATCGTTTTTAGTATTTAAAGTTTTTCATAGAATAGTTTCAATTTCTCGTAGAGTTTCGAAAAGAGAGAAATATAAAGAAAAAACGTTTTTACTCGCGTCAACGAAATCGATACGAATAAAAACTTTAAATTAAAAGTTTTAAATTATTTCAAAGTTTAAATCGTCAAAGGCAAAATATAGTACGAAGTACGAAAAATATTCCACTATATAATATAAGTTTGTAATCTTGTAATAATTTTATTTCTAGTTAAAAAATCGAAAATTGAGATTATATATTTTTAATTTTTATTAAAACGTTCGAAAACAAATCACGAAATATTAAAATTTTAATTTGATATCAATAATTCAATTTTGTTTACTTTTTCTCAAAAAGAGTATTTATTTACTTATATAATTAAATAAAATAAACGTAAGATTAAAAAATAAACGTTAAAACAATTATTATTAAAAGTAATAAAAATTATAATTAAAATTATTTAATTGATCATTTAAACGATTATATAATTAAATCGATATTAATAATTCTTTTTTTAAAAAAAAACGTTTTTTTTAATTCGTAAATCAAATACAAAAAAAAGTTTTATTGCGATTATTAATATATTATTCTATTATTAAATACTAAAAAAAAATTCGATCGTAAATTAATTACTATTATATATTGTAATATTTAATCGATCAAATTAAATTTAAAATTTTTTTTTTAAATTCAATATTTATAATCTTCGAATCAATCGAAAATTTTACTTTCGAAAATATTAAAAAATATTAAAAATATTAAAACAATAATTATACGTTTTTTTTTTAGTATTATTTTTTTCAATAATCGTTTTTTTTATTATTTTCGTTTTCGTTAATTGATTTTTGAATTTCGAAATATTATATTTATTTTTGTATTTTAATATTAAAACGATTAATATTAACAAGTGATTCAAATACTTTATTAATATTAAATTTAATTATAATATTAATTAAATTACTATTTTTAATAATTTATTAAATTTTTAAGAATTTTTTGCGTTTATATAATTGTTTAATAATCATAATATCGATTATAAAACGCTTTTTTTTAATAATATCGAATTTGATTATATACTTATAAAAAAAAAATCAATACAAATAATTACAAAAATTAAATTTAATTCGAATTGTTTTATAATAAAATTAAAAATAATAAAAATCGAAATTTTTATATCAATTTTTACTATTATTACATATAATTCAAAAATTAAAATAATATAAATAATTTTTTGGTATTTTATTAAACTTTAATAAAATAAATTACTTCGTAAATCGAATTATTTATCACTATAAATTTTATTGTCAAAAACGATAATATACTCGATCTACGAATTAAAATTTTTATTTATAGTAAAAAAACCGTTTATAAAAACGAAAAATTTTATTGAATATAAATTTAAACAAAAAAATCGAAGTTTATAATCGAGATTATTTATCTATTATTATAATCGTTTATTTAGTATTATAATTTACTTTTTTTCGAGATATTAATATTGAATTACTATTGATATATCGTACGCAATTTTCGATTGATAAATAAAATTGATATATATTCTTTGAATACGTTACTCGAAATACGTTTATTTATAAAAATTTGATTTTAAATCAATTAAATTTAAGCGTTTATTTTGCTTTTTTTGCGAAAATACAATTTTATTTTCGGTTTTATTTATTATTAATTTGTATTCATTGAATAATAAAAAAGTATTCAATATAAAAAATTTTATAGATTTAATTAATAATTTAATTTTTTGTAATTCAAAGTTTTTTAATTTTACAAAGATTTAATTTTTTAAAATAAGTATATCGTTAGTTTATATATCGATTATTTCGAATAAAATATAATTACTTTTCGTAATAAGTAAATAAAAATCGAAAGTTGAAAGTTTTATCAAAAGTTTGTTTTTGTAGTGAATATTATACGTTTTATACTAGTGTATTTTCGTTTTCGAAACTTTGTAAAGAAATTTAATTACTTTGAAAACGACGTTCGATGAGAGTTTATTCGTTATTTTTTTCGAAAATTTGATAAAAATAATACGTATTAATAGAATTATTAATTGTACATATATTTGAATAATATTTTTTAAATAAAAATTGATTTCTTTGAATTTGAAAAATGAAATTAAAACGACGATAATTCGTTGATTAATGTATTGAATAATCGAGAATTGAATTAATATTGTTTTTTTGTTTTTATCGTTGAATATTTAAATTATAAAACGAGATTTTTCGTATAAAATTACCGTTTTTATGTTTTTAATCTCGTTTATTAATTTTGAGTTAAAAATTCGTTAATTGTTAATTTTTTTCGAATTATTAAAAATCAATTTAAAAATTTTTTTCACGATTAATTTATTAATTTCCTTTCTACGAAAAACTATAAACGAATCGTTTAAAATAATAATAATTTTTTTTGCGTGAAAATCTATAAACAATTGTTTATTTTTAATTTTTTTCTCGATCAAATAAATTTCGAAAATTTTTATATTTATATAAATTGTTATATAAATATATTCATTGAAATTAAAAACGTAAAAAAAGATTTTTATCGTAATTTGAAATAAGTATAAATTTTTTTTCGAAGTATACAAAGTTTTCTCAATCGAGCGAAATAAATCAAATATATTTTTTTTTATTTTCGAATTTTTTTTAAAGAAGTTTAATTTTAAGTTTAAATTCTTTAATAAGTTTTTTTTTAATAAATGATTTTTTGATTGTTTTTTGAGTTATTTGAGATTTTAATAAAATAATTTTATTGTAATATTGTGAAAATTTTTTAATTTATTTAATAATTGTAATTAATATATTTTTTTATTTATTATTAAAAACGTATATAGTTTTTTTTATTTTTTGTTTTCTTTTTAAATAAATACGTTTGAATTTAAAAATAGATTGATCAAATAATAATTTTATAGATTATTTTTTATTTGTAAAGTATTGTTAATTTGATAAATAATATAATATTTTCGAATTACAATTATTATATTTTTTATCGCTTTAATTCTAACGACAATTGATATTGTAAACGCGTTTTATTGTAATATTCGAAAGTAAACGTCGAAAATAAAAAATATAAAAATAATATCGTTCGATTTCGTTGTATTATTAATTGTTTTAATCGTTATTTGAAATCGTTTTTTTTTTCGCAAATCGAAAAATTCTCGGAGTAGTATATTATACGCACGTTTCAATAGAGTATAATATTTTTTTATTAAATCAATCGAGTTGTAAGTTTTTATTAGTATAGTTTTCAAATCGATATTTATACTTGTCGGTTCAATCATGTGATCGCTTAGGCGATCGGCTAGATGATCTAGCTATGATCTCTATTGCCCTTGGCAACAGTTGCCCTAGCGTCCACTCTTTAATCTTACGTCCACTCTGTTTAATTATATAGGTAGAGGGATGCCCCTTCTGAGAAGAGGCAGACAGAATTGAATCATTGACACCAGACTAAGATCTTAGTGTTTCGTGATTTGTCCTCGGACGTTCCAACACTGATCAGTGGTTGAACTCGTTCGACCACAGAGCAGCAAGGTTACTTACGAAGAGGCAGCAATTGAATAAAATCGATCGAACAAGAAAGCCCAGATTGTACGCAATCTACTGGTTCAATTGAACGTGAGAGAGAGTAG
>MU119477.1:5489-69210 GCA_014904845.1 Acephala macrosclerotiorum
TTTTTTTTTTTTTTTTTCGTTTAAAATATATCGTTTTATTTATTATAAAAAATCGTATTTATTTAATAATTTTTTCGTAGACTTTTTTTTTTCAATATAATATATTACGATTTTAATTATATTTATAATATTTTTTCTCGAGATATTATTTACGTACATTTTTTCGAATTAATTTTTAATTAATTCGTTGTTATTTAATCGCGTTATAATTGCTTTTTTTAATCTTTTTTTTAATACGAATAAAAATACGATTAATCGCAATTTTTTTATCGTTGTCGAATTTTTTTTTTTTTTAAATATTAATACGAGTTTATATATACTAAAAAAATATTTTTTTTTAATTATATATTTATTAAATAATTTTATAATAATAGTTTTTATTATCGATTAAATTTATTTAAATATAAAAATTATTATTTTATCGAGTTTTACAATTAAAATATTTTTTTTTATAAACGCTTTTTTTATTTTTTTTATATTAAATAAAATTTAAATTATTTTTTCAATCGTTTACTCGTTTTTATTATTAATTGCTTTTTTCGAATTTAATATTCGTTTTAATAAAATAAAAAATTATTTAGTAATTTTTTATAATTAATTTATTATATATTTTTTTTTTTAATCGCGTAATAAAAAAAATTAATAATTCGATAATTTGTTTTTTTATTTTACGATTTAATATATGTTTTTATTCGTAATAATATTTTCAATTTAATTTTATTAAAATTTATTTTTTATTTTTTTAAATTATTTACGTATTTTTTTTTAATATTTTCTTTTTTAGTTTTTATTTTGAATTTATTTTAACGCGATAAACTTTTTATAAATTTTCGCGAATTTTTCGTTTTATTAAAAAAATTTACGTATTTTTATATTTTATAAATCGTTATATTTTTAATTAATCGAAATATTATTTTTTAAAGTTTTATAATTAATATATTTTAATTATTTTTATTATTTTAATCGTTAGAAAAAACTTTTTTAAAATTTTCGAATTTAATTTTTTTCGTATTGAATTTTCGTTTTTTAATTTTTTTAAATTTCAATATTTCGATTTATAAAAATAAATAATTCGAATTATAATAAATCGTCGAATTTATTTATATTTATATATTTAATATATTTAATATAACGAAATTTAAAATAATTTTTTTTCTCGTCGACATTTAAATATTATTAAAAACCAATTAATATATTATAAATTTTTTTTTATCGTATATTTTTAAATTATATTTATTAAAATCTCTCGTAATAATATATTCTCTCGTTATTAATATTATATAAATTCGTTTAATTACGAGTTTTTATATATTTTTTTTACTCGATTTATAAACGTTATATATTCGTAATTCAAATATTAATTTAATAGTATTTATATATTTATTTCGTTAATTAATCGATTAAATTTTTTTTTTTTTTTTTATAAAAATAAACAATATAAATTCTTCGTTCTATTTCGTATATAATTCGAATATTTCGTATATAAAATATATTTTTATTGTTTTGTTTTTTAGACCGTATATATAAAGTTTTTATACGAGAATTATCGACGTTTTTTTTTCGATTATCGTTTATAATAAAATTTCTTAGAAAAATCTATTTTTACGTACGTTATCGTTTAAAATTATAATATTTATACGAACTTATTAATTATCGTTTGATTTATCGTTATTATTCGAACGACGAATATTTTTTTAAGTTTTTTTTTTTTTAAATAAAATTTTCGTTTTTTGCGTTTTAATTCTCGTTTTAATAATTCGCGTTTTATCGTTTTTTTACGCGCGTTTAACAATTATAATTTACGCGTTAAAATAGATTTATTTTTTTTAATTTTTTATTAAATAAAAAAAATATAAAAAATGTTTTATTTCGTATTTTTTATTATAATAAACAATATATTTTTATTTATTAATAATGAAATCATACGTTATATAATACTTTTTATCGTATTTAATATATATATATATATATATTTTTTATAGAAATCAAAATAAAATTCGTAATAATTATTATAAAAACGCGATCGATCGCGCTTTTTAATTTTAATCATATCGTTTTAATTTTTAAATATTTTAATATATTTTTTAAAAGTTTATTTTTTTTTAAATAATATTTAAACGTTCGTTAATTTTAAACTGTTTTTATTTACGAAAATCTCGATTTTAACGAGTTTAAATTTATATAATCGTTTGATTTTTTTTATTACTTTTTCGATTATTAAATAATATTCGTTTTTGAATATTTCGAATCTTCGAATTATTATTTTATTTTATTTCGTTACTTTTTTTAATTCGATCGTTTTTATTTTTTTTTTGATTAATTTTACATATTTTAATAATTCGTTATATTATATCGATTTTTTATATATTATTATAAACGCGCGTATAATTTGATTAATTTTTAAAAGTCTTTTATAATTTCTTTAATTATTTTTAAACAATTATTTAATTTTAACGTTTATTTATTTTTTATTCAATATTTTTTTTTTAAATTTAAAACGTAAAAAAACGTATAAATTTTTTTCGAGTTTAATTTAAATTGAATTTATTTTTTCGATTTTATTTTTATTTGTTTTATTAGTCGACTAATAATATTAATTAACGTTTTTTTTTTATTTTTTTTTTTTAATAATTTTATTAATAAATTTTAACGTGAATTTAATTTTATTATTTTTTAAATTTATAATTAAACGATTATAATTATTTTTCGTTTTATTATTTATTATTATTTTTAATTTCTTTCTCGTAAATTTGTTTAATTAGTTCGTAGTTATTATAAACTTTTTAATTTTAAAACTCGATTTGAAAATTAAACGTTTATTAAAAATTTAACGATTTTAAAAGTTTTTTTAATATTTTAAATTTATACGTTTACAAATTCGTATATTTATTCGATAATAATATTCAAATTAACGTTAAATTATTATTCGATAACACTAATATTTTTAATAATACGTAATAAGAAAATCGTTAATATTTTTTATGTTTGTTTTTTTTATAATTTTTTTTAATCGAAAATATTTTTAAAATTTATTATTATTATTTATATATAATTCGATAATTTTTTTTTTTTTATTATTTTTTTTTTTTAAAAAATATTTATTATACATTTGTATTTAATTCGTCGATCTAATTTATAAATTATTCGTTTTATAATTATAATATAAAATTTTTATTTTTTTTTATTTAAATTAAATCGAAATATTTTTTTAATATTTTTTTCGATATTTTTTATTATTTCTATTTTCGATTTTTTTTTTTCGATTAAAAACGTTATATTTATTATCTCGAGAATCGATTTCGAATTTTTTTTTTTTATAGAACGAAAAATCGTATTTTTTTATATAATTTTAAATATATTTAACGAAATATTAATCGTTTTTATTATATTTTCGAAATTTTTAAATATCGTTATAATAATTTTAAATATATCGAAAAATCATTTAAATATAAATTAAAAAAATATTTAATTTAATATATCGAGTATTTTAATTTAATTAATAAAATTGTTTATATAAACGAAATTTTTCGCTTTTATTATTATTAAATTACGTACAATTTATTTATTTTTTTTATCGTATTTTTTTTAGTATTTTTTATTCGTCGACGATTATTCGATTTAAAATTTAATATATTAAAAAAAAAAAATTTTTAATACAATTTTTTATAAAAATTCGTTTATTTTTCTTTCGAGTTTTTTTATTAATGATTTTAAAAAAAATATTTCTAAGAAAAGTTTATTTATAAAATCGTAAAATTTTAATACTAATAATGATAACGTTTTCGAGTATTATATATTTATTTTTAAATTTAATATTTTCGTAAACGTTTTTAATTAATCGTACGAATTTCGAAATCGTTTTAAAATTTTATTTAATAAATTAAATATTATATAAAATTTATAATTGTTATCGAAAAACGTATTACGTAATTATTATTTCTTTTAAAAAAATATATAAAAAATTGAATTACGTAATTATAAAAATGTTTAATATTTAAATAAACGATTAAATATTTAAAATAAAAACGTATTTTTTTTAATAAAATTTTAATTTATATTAAAAAAATACTTTTTAAAATTTTCGTTTTTTATATCGAATTATTACGATTAATTTAATTAATATAAATTACTTTTTTTAATATATAATTTTAAGAGAAAATTTTTTGAGATTTCTTTTAAAAATTACGTAATTGGATTTTTAAGTATTTTTATAGTTTAAAATTTGAAATTATAATACTTTAAATAAAAACGTATTTTTAATAAAATTTTATATTAAAAAAACATTTTCTAGAATTCTCGTTTTTTATATTAAATTATTATAATCGATTTAATTAATTTAAATTATTTTATTTAATATATAATTTTAAAAAAAACTTTTTAAAATTTCTTTCGAAAATTATATAATCGTAAAATAAATTTTTAATGTTTTAATATTTAAAATAGAAACGCATTTAAAAAGTTTTACGATTATTATTTTTATTGAGTACGATTATATTTTATTGATTTGCGTAATAATAAATTAATAAAATCGCTTGAAATTTAAAATTTAATAATATTTTATTAAGTTTCAATTTATTTATAAGTTTTATATAATTTGAATTAATTAATATATTATAATTATAAACGCAATATAAATCGAAATTTTAATATTTTTTATTAAATCGATTATATATTAATTCAAAATTACGAAATTACGAAATTTTTTAATAAATTAATTAAATCGTTATATTTGAATACTTCGATTAAATTTGAGTAAAATCGTTTATTATAAGAAGTATTAATATCACGTGTATATAAAAAAATTAATATTAGTTTTTATATCGAATAAATAATAAATAATTTTATTTTTTTAAATTAAAATATTTTTTAAATTATTAAATTTTATATTTATAATATTTATATTTTAAATATAAAATAAAAAAAATAACAATATTTAATAAAATATTAATTCGAATAATTTTTTATAATAAAATAATATTTTTATTAAAACGAATTTTATAAATTTCGATCGTAAAAATATTTAATTAAATATTAATATTAAGTTTTTATAATACTATAAATTACGATTAATTAATAATTAATATTTCGACGATTTTATTATTTAATATAATTTTTTAAAAAAAAGTTTAAAAAATATCGATTTTCGAAAATAAAAAATAAATATTAATTTAATTTGAATTATAATAATAAAATATTAAATATATTTTTTTTTATAATAATATAACGAATAAATTAATTATTTAAAATAATTATTATTTAAATATTATCGATTTTTTTAAATTCGATAAAATATTTTTTATTTTCGTTTTTTATTTTTATATTTATTAATAATTAATTAATTTTTATTATTTAAATATTTTTTCGATTTTAATAAAAAAATTTTAATAATAAATTATTATAATATTTCGATTTATTATATATTAAATATATTATTAAAATTTTATATATATTTATTATTTTTTTTTTATTTTATATTTTATAAATTAATATTTCGATTTATTATAAATATAATATTTTTTTTAATATAATTTTTTTTAAAATTTATAATTTTTACGATATTTATTTTAAAAGTTTTTTCGATTTTAATATTTTTGATTTTATTTTCAATTACGTTTTTTATTTTGTTTTTTATAAATACGATCAATTTAATTTTAATTCAATTTTTTTTTTTTTAATTTTAAAAAATAAAATTTAAATTATATTATTATATTTTATATAATCGCGTTATAGTATTTATTATTAATCGTAATTTAATATAAACGTTTTTAAAAATACTAATAAATTTATAAAAAATAAAATTAAATTTTTTAATATTTTAATAAACGTTAATAATTTAATTTCGTAAATTATATTTCGTTTAATATTTTAATAATAAATTTAATTAAATTTTTTAAAATTAATTAAAAAATATTTATAAATATTTTAATTTAATTTTTATTAAATTAATTATAATAATTTTTATTAGTATTATTTTTTTTTATAAAAATATATATAATTAGTAATTTTTTTTAATCTCGAAATAAATTTTTATTATTATTATTAATATAATAAAATCGAAATTCTTTTTTAAAAATTTATTATAATAATTATAAAAAATAAATAATTTGTAATTAAAAATATTATATAATTTAATAAAAATATTTTATAAATTATTATATTAATTTGATTATTATTAAAAAAATTATTAATAAATAAATTAAATATTTTATATTATATTAAATAAATTTATATTTATAAAAAAATTAAAATATAAAAAATATTAAAAATAATTAGAAAAATAATTATATTCGTAATAATAAAATTCGTATTAATAATTAAAATTACAAAAATAATTATATTTTAATTATTAAATATTAATATTAAAATATTTTAATTTACTAATTAAATTAATTGATTTTATTAAAAGAAATTTTATTTTTTAATTTTTAATTAATTAATAATTTTTTTTATATTTATTTATAAAAAGTTTTTTATTAAAAAAAAATTTTTAAATTATTAATAATAATTTTTTTATTTTTCGATATTTAAATTTTATAAATATATAAAAAGTTTTATAAACGATAAATAAACTTTTTATATATTAAACGTAAAACTTTTTACGAGTAATTTTTAAAGTTTTTTTAAAAATATTTTTATAAATTATAATTAAAATATTTTTTTTTTATTTATTTTAAAACGATAAAAAATATATTTATTTAATATTTTTTTATTAAAAATTTTTTCGTTTATAAAATCGAAATTTTTTTTTTATTTATTTTTATTATAAAAAAATTTAATTTTAAATAAATTTATTATTTTAAAAAATAATTATATAATAAATAATAAAAAAATTAAAAGTTTTAATTCGAATTCGAATAAATATTATTATTAATATTTATACGTTTTCGATTAAATAACAAATAAAAACGTAAAAAAAATTTTAAAAATTCGTTTTTAATATAAATTTGAATAAATTAATATAAATTTAAAATCGTTTTTACGTTTTTTTATTCGTTTTTTATAAACGTTATTATTTTACGTAATAAACGCAAATTTAAAAAATAAATATAAATTTAAAATCGGTTTTATTTTATTTTTTTTAAGTTTTTAATAATTTTAATATTTTTAACGCGTTTTAATAAAAAAACTTTTATAAATTCTCGTTTTTTCAAAAATATATTAATTATTTTAAATATTTTTTTATAAAAAACAAATTATTTAAAAAAAAAAATTTTTTTATAAATTAAATTTTTTTTAAATAGAAATTTAATTATTTTATAATTAATTAAATAATTACTAATTAATATTAATATTACTAAAAATATTTATTATTAATAATAAATTAAAAACGAAATAAATAAATTATATAATTCGTTAATTAATTATAAATTTTAAATTTAATAAACGTATAAAAATTAAAAAATATAATTTTAATTCTAGTGTAAATAGCGCTAGTCCCGATCTGGCCTAGTGCCGCACGTGACTATTAAATTAATATTTTAATATAAAAATTATATAATTAAATTTTAAAAATAACGTTAATAAATTAATATTATTTTTGAAATTTATTGAAAATTATAAATATTAAAATTAAAATAATTCTTTTTTTTTAGTTTTATAAATTAAATAATTATAAAATTCGAAATATAATATAAAAATTACTTTTTTTTTAAATTTTTTTTTTTAATAAATATTTTTATTTTTTTTTAGTTTTTTATATTATTTTTATTATTTTTTTTTTTATTTTTTTTTATTCGAATTTTAAAATAATTCGTATTTAAAAACTTTTTTAAAATTTTATTAAATATTAATTTTATTATAATATTTATTAAATTATTTTAATTATTAATTTATCGAATTTTTTATAATTTTTTACGTTTATATAATTAACGAGAAATTATAATATTGATTATAAAACGTTTTTTTTAATCGTTTTCAATTTAATTATAATTATTATATTATATATTTTAAAAATTAAAACGTTTTTAATAATACGTTTATTTTTTAATAAAATTATAATAAATAAATAAAAATTTAATTTTAAATTTTTTATTATTTAATTAATATTTATTTATTAAAATAATTTTATATTTAATTTAAAAATTAAAATTTTTATTATTTATAAATAAATTATCGATAAAAACAAAAAAATTTATTATAAATAAATCGAAAATTATTTTAAATTAATAAATTATAATAATATAAATTTTTTTAATTCGTTATTTTTAATATTTAATTTAATATTTATTAATTTAATTTTTTTATTATAATTAAATTGTATTTTCGAATTAAATTAATAGTATTTCTAATATTAAAACTTTTTTAAATTTAATTAAAAATTTAATTTTATTAAATTCGTTTTTTTAAAAATAAATTTTTTTTTTATTAATATAAATATATTATTAATTTATATTTTAATAACATCGAAAAAAATTTTAATAATTATAATTAAAAAATAAAAATCGTATATTTATATAATTATAAATAATTTTTTTTTATAATATTTATAATATATAATTTATTAATATATTTTTATTTTTATAATTTTATATAAAAACTTTAAAATAATTATAATCGTATTTAATAAATATAAATAATATTTTTTTTTAATAAACGTATTAATATAAATTATTAAAAATTATATAAAAAAAAAAATTTTTTATTATTATATTTTTAAATTATTAATTTCGATTTTTCGTAAAAAATATTAATAATTTTATTTTTAATTTTATTAATTAATTTCGAGTTAAAAATTCGAATTTTAATATATTTATTAAAATCATATTAAACGAAATTAAAAAAATTTTATAATTAAATTATCGATTTTCTTTTTTTAAAATATTTTAAATAATTATTCAAAAATTATAATTATATTTTTTTTTATAATTTTAATAATAATTTTATATTATTTTTTTTTTATTTATTATAAAAATTATAAAAATATTAACTTTTTAATAATAATAATAAAAAATTAATTATTGAAATTTTCGTAATTTTTTTTATCGTTTTTAATAAAATTATAACGTTTATTTTATTTAAATTTTTTATTACGTACGTTTTTATTTCGTAATTTTTTTAAACGTTTTTAATTACGTTTTTTAATTGATTTTTCGTTTATTTTATTCGATTAAATAAATAAAATAAAAAATTTTAATTAAAAAATAATAAAAAAAAATTTTAATTTTTTTAATTGTTTTTTTAATTATTAATTCGATTATAAATCTCTAATATTTCTTTTTTTGTATAATAAAATTTAATAATCGTTAAATGAAAATTAATCGATTTATAAAATATATCGATTATATATATTTTTTTATTAATTATTAATAATTTATATAATTTTTTTTATTTGCTTTTTTTTATTTTAAATAAAATTAATAAAATTAATATAAACTTCGTATTTAAATCGTTTTTTCATTATAAATACATTGTTAATTTAATATTAAATATATAAACGATATATATTTTTAATAATTATTCGAATTTTTTTAATTTTTTTAATAATTAATAATAATAATACGTTATTATTAATTATTTTAAAATATATTTTAAAAATTAATAATATAAATATAATATTATTCAATTTTATTAAATTATTAATAATTTTAATTATTATTTATAAAATCATTTTTTTATTAATTTATTTTTCAATTAATTCGTTATAAATAATCTTATAAACTCGACGTAATAAAATATAATATTTTTTTATTTTTTTTATATTATTATACGTTTTAATAAATATTTTTTTAATTTTAATTATTATTATTTTAACGTTTTATTAAAATTTTATAAACGAAATATTTTTTTTAATATTATAAATAATATAATTCGATAATTTTTAATATATATCGATTTAATATATACGTAATATATTTTATATTATTTTTATAAATTTAATAATTTAAAATACTATAAACGAATTTATTATTTATAAAATTAGTTTTTTATTTAAATATAAAACGTCGATAATAATCGAGTAATTAAATTTATAATTATTTTATAAAATAAATTTAAATTTTTTAAATAATTATTTATATATTTAATATTTATATTATAATTAATTCGTTAAAAAACTTTTATAAAACGTTATATTAATAAATAATTAAAACGTTTATATAATTAATATAATTTTATATTAATAAAATTATTTTAAATTAAATTATTTTTTAATTAATATAATAATATTTATAAATAATTTTATTTTTTTAAATTATTAAATTTTATATTTATAATATTTATATTTTGAATATAAAATAAAAAATATATATTTATAAAAATAATATAAAAAATAATAATATTTAATAAAATAATATTTTTATTAAAATAAATTTTATAAATATCGATTATAAAAATATTTAATTAAATATTAATATTAAATTTTTATAGTACTATAAATTACGATTAATTAATAATTAATATTTTGACGATTTTATTATTCGATATAATTTTTTAAAAAAAATTTTAAAAATAAAAAATAAATATTAATTCGATTCGAGTAATTCGAATTATAATAATCAAATATTAAATATATTTTTTTTATAATAATATAACGAGTAAATTAATTATTTAAAATAATTATTATTTACGTATTATTAATTGTTTTAAACTCGATAAAAAAAAATTTATTTTCGTTTTTTATTTTTATATTTATTAATAATTAATTAATTTTTATTATTTAAATATTTTTTAATAAATTTTTGATTTTTTTGATTTTAATAAAAAAATTTTAATAATAAATTATTATAATATTTCGATTTATTATATATTAAATTTATTATCGAAATTTTATATATATTTATTATCGTTTTTTTATTATATATTTTATAAATTAATATTTCGATTTATTATAAATATAATATTTCTTTTAATATAATTTTTATAATATTTATTTTAAAAAAAATTTCGATTTTAATATTTTTAATTTTATTTTTAATCGTATTTTTTATTTCGTTTTTTATTTCGTTTTTTATAAATATAATCGATTTAATTTTAATCGAATTCGTTTTTTTTTTAATTTTAAAAAATAAAATTTAAATTATATTATTATATTTTATATAATCGCGTCGTAATATTTATTATTAATTATTATTCAATATAAATACTTTTAAAAATACTAAAAAATTTATAAAAAATAAAATTGTATTTTTTAATATTTTAATAAATATTAATAATTTAATTTTTATTAAATTAATCGTAATAATTTCTATTAAAATTATTTCTTTTTATAAAAATATATATAATTAATAATTTTTTTTAATCTCGAAATAAATTTTTATTATTATTATTAATATAATAAAATCGAAATCTTTTTTTAAAAGTTTATTAAAATAAAACGTATTTATACGTTTTATAAAATTAATAAAAAATATTTTATTATATTAATTTTAAAATAATTCGATTTTATTATAATAATTATAAAAAATCGATAATTTATAATTAAAAATATTATATAATTTTTTATTATATTTTTTATTATTAATATAAATTTTTATTAAATTTATAAATAATTTAATAAAAATATTTTATATATTATTATATTAATTCGATTATTATTAAAAAAAAATTTAATAAATAAATTAAATATTTTGTATTATATTAAATAAATTCGTATTTATAAAAAAAATTATAATAAAAAAAAATATAAAAAATAATTATAAAAATAATCGTTTTTATAATAAAAAAATTCGTATTAATAATTAAAATCGTAAAAATAATTATATTTTAATTTATTAATTAAATTAATCGATTTTATTGAAAAACGAAATTTTTATTATTTTTTAATTAATTAATATTTTTTTTTTATATTTATTTATAAAAAAAATTTTAAATTATTAATAATAATTTTTTTATTTTTTAATATTTAAATTTTATAAATATATAAAAAATCTCGTAAATAATAAATAAATTTTTTATATATTAAATATAAAAATTTTTACGAATAATTTTTAAAGTTTTTTTTAAAAATATTTTTATAAATTATAATTAAAATATTTTTTTTTATATATATATTTTAAAACGATAAAAAATATATTTATTTAATATTTTTTTATTAAAAGAAATTTCGTTTATAAAATCGAAATTTTTTTTATTTGTTTTTATTGTAAAAAAATTTAATTTTAAATAAATTCGCTATTTTAAAAAAATAATTATATAATAAATAATAAAAAAATTAAAAGTTTTAATTCGAATTCGAATAAATATTATTATTAATATTTATACGTTTTCGATTAAATAACGAATAAAAACGTAAAACTTTTTTTAAAAATTCGTTTTTAATATAAATTCGAATAAATTAATATAAATTTAAAATCGTTTTCATATTTTTTTTATTCGTTTTTCGTAAACGTTATTATTTTGTATAATAAACGTAAATTTAAAAAATAAATATAAATTTAAAATCGTTTTCGTATTATTTTTTTTAAGTTTTTAATAGTTTTAATATTTTTAACGCGTTTTTATAAAAAATTTTTTATAAATTTTTATTTTTTCGAAAATATATTAATTATTTTAAATATTTTCTTATAAAAAACAAATTATTTAAAAAAAAAAAAAATTTTATAAATTAATTTCTTTTAAATAAAAATCTAATTATTTTATAATTAATTAAACAATTATTAATTAATATGAATATTATTAAAAATATTTATTATTAATAATAAATTAAAAACGAAATAAATAAATTAAATAATTCATTAATTAATTATAAATTATAAATTTAATAAACGCACAAAAATTAAAAAATATAATTTCAACTTTAGCGCAAGCGACGCTAGTCCCAATCTGGCCTAGTGCCGCACGTGACTACTAAACTAATATTATACTTACAAATTTAAATATAAAAAATTAAATTATTATTAAAAAAATTAAAAATTATTTCGTAATCGATTATAATAATTAAATTGAAATTATAATTATTTTTATTTTTCGTTTTTAATTATATTATATAAAATATTAAATTTATTTCAAAAAAATTAAAAATATTATCGAATTATAATTCGAAGTTTAATTATATAAAAAATTAATTTTTAAATAAATATAAATTTAAATATATTAAATAATTTTAATAATATTATATTTTTAATAATTATATTATATTATTTTAATTTAAAATATATCGAGTTTATATAATTAATAATATTATAAAAACTTATTTTAACGAATTTACTATTTTTAATAATAATAAAAAATATTATTTCGTAAAATATTTCGTTTATTTATATTTAAAATAAAATTTCGTTCATTGTAATTTTTTTTTTAATTAAAATATTCGAATATAAAAATTTTATTTTTTTATTTTTAATAAAATTATTAAAAAACTTTTAAAATTATTACGAAATTGCGTTCAAATTTATAATTAAATTATTGAATTTAACGATTTTTTTATTCGTTTATAAATATTAAATATTTTATATTAAATATAAATCGAAAAATTTAATCGTAATACGAATAAAATTTTTTATAAAACGAGTTACTTTTTTTAATTCGATATACGTTTATAATAAAAAATTATTTAATATTATATATATTCGTTTTAAAATTAATTTTATTAATTTTAATTAATAATTCGATTAAATCGATTTTTTTTTGAAATTTTATAATATATTTTATAAATATAATTTAAAGTAGTTTATAAAGTTTTATATTAATTAATTTTCGAATATTTTATTTTTATTTATTTTAATATTTATTTTTATTAATATTATTCGCGAATTATATTTTATAAATAATTAATTATTAAATTTTATTATTTTCAATTAATCGTTATTTAAACGAATTATTATAATTTATTTTTTAATTATTAAAAAAACGTAATTTCAAGTAAAAATTATTTATATTTAATTATTTATAATATTTTTTATAAGAAAATAATTTTTCGTTTTTATAATTTAAATTTTAATATCGTTTTTCGATAATATAAAAATCGAAAATATTTTAATTTTAAAACGTTTTTAAAAATCGAAAAAATTAAATATAAATAAATTTATTATTAAAATATTTTACGTTTTTATAAAAAAAAAATATTTATAAATTTGAAAAAAATTATTTATATGTATTTAAAATCGCGTTTATAATAAAAATATTTAATATTAATATTTTAAAATTATTTATTTTTATTTTTTTTATTATTTTAAATTGTATTTTTAATTTAATATTTTTTTTACGTATTATTTATAATTTTAAACGTTATTACAATTAATTATTTTATTTTTATATATGTTATTATTTTTTTTATTATTAAATAATTCGTTAAAAAAAAATTTTATAATCGTTTTAAAAAAGTATTTTTTTCGTATAAATTATTTTTATAATATATATTATATCGATTCGATTATTATTTAATATTTCGAGATTTAAATTTTTCGTATTTTTTTTATTTTATTTAAAAATTTTCGAGTTCGATTTTTTTAATTATATTAAATTCGAATTTTATCGTTTTAATTTTTTATTTAATTAATATTTATAATATTTCGTTATATTTTATCGATAAACGAGATTTCGATCGAGAAAAATTCGAAGTTTATAAATATTAAATCGATTAAATATATTTATAATAAATGTAATTTTTTATTATTATTAACGTTTTAAAAAATAAATATATTATTTATCGTATTAATTTAAAAAAAAAAATTTAAATTATAATAAAAATTATTAAAAAATTAAATTAAAAAATAAATAAAAAATAGTTTTATTATTAAAATTTAAAAAAAAAAAAAAAATTCGAACGAATACTCGATTTTTAAAGTTCGATTAATAATATCGAATTAAAAACAAACGTATAATACGTAATCGCGCTTTATAATAAAAATAAATAAAATAAAAATAAAAAGTTTATATTTTTATTCGTTTATATATTTATTATTAATCGAGTAATATTTTTATTTTTTATATATTAAAATAAATTAAACAATTTATAAAATATTTAAATATAAAATATAAATTTAAACGATAAAATATTTTTTATTATTTCGAATAATAAATTTAAATTAATTTAATTATAACGAGTTTTTAAACGTTTTATTTAATTTATTAATTCGAGAATAAAAAATTTTTTTTTAATTAATAAATATTTTTTTTACGTTAATATAAAATATTACGAGAAACTTTTTATATTTACATATTACGCACGTAATTTCTATTTATATATAGTCGAGTTTTTTATTTATAATTATAATTTAATTATTTATATTATATATATTTATTTATTTGCGTAATATAAAGTTTATTAATTGGTATAATTTTTATAGAATTATACTTTTAATTTTATTATTTTATATAACGTATAAATTTCAATTTTTAAATATAAATTTATTTTAATTACTTTTTATAATATATTCTTAAGAATTAAATAAACTTATATCGAATAATAAAAATTTAATTATTATATTTCAACGTTTTTTTATTTACTTTTTAAAAATACTTAAAAAACGTTTTTTATATATTAGAATATTTAATATGCATTCGAAAAACTTAAAATTTAACTCGTCGATTATTTTAATATTATTTTTTAAATTACTAAACTTACGATATATTTTAACGCATTAATTAATTTCTTACGATTTTTTAAAAGTACTAAAAATATTCGCCATATGAAAACCGAGTATAATAAGAAGTCTAATATCGAGAAAAAAAGAGCAATAAATAATATGTTTAATATTATATTGAAAAACTTTTTTAAGATTTCTATCTTAGAACATGAGAACCGAGGTCTTCGTAATGCTACTATTATAGAGTAGAAGAAGCGTAAAAGGGGTAAAAAACTAGATTTAAAAAGTGAAAAAAGTAATAGAATAGAAGTATAATTTCCATCGAAAGTAGTCAAAGCGGTAGTCTATTAAGCCGAGTTAGAAGTCAAAATTCAATTGAATAAAGAAGCTAAGGAGACTAAGAAAGTTGCAAAGGCAGCTAAAAAAGCGGAAAACGATCAAAAGAAAAATGAGCAAACCGCCCGTCAAACAGCGAAGCAATTGTAGTAAGAATTGGCAAAAACTGCTTCTACTTTATTTACCCCGCCATAAAAGGCTCTCGCCGAGTCTAAAAAAAAGACGGTTAAGCTTTAGACACTTGTTTTAAAGGCTTCAGAAGCTAGTATGCCTCTTTCTAGCTTTTAGAAGCAGTAGCAAAAAGTTATCCAGAGTTTGGTAGTCACATTAAAAGTAGTCGTGCCGGATTCAGGGCCGAAACAAGTAAAACGCAGTAGGCGCACAATCAGACTACCAAAAAAATTCGAACATGAAAAATAACTTTACGCGATTGTATCTAGACAAATAGTGATTCTTTGTTTCAAGTTTCAAGTCAATTAATAAAATGGTTGTAGTTTTATAAAATTTTAAAGTATAGTGGTAGTTTGATAAATGGGAGGGTGCTTTTAACCGGGTGGTGCTCGCTTACGGGAATTCGGTTACTCGCTTCAGCGCTTGTTTTCAGATAGCTCTCTACCTGTCTACCTAGGTATCCTTCATTTACCTTTAAACAGAATGATGGAAGAATAGAACGCGATACCTTGCAAAATATATCAACAATCTGTTCATGCAGGATGTCCAAAATCTTTTCCCTCTGTCCCTGGGGCAATTCCGAGCCCCTCGGAAGGTATCGAGAAAATCTGCGAAGATGACGATGCAGATATATAATCACAGGACGTCATGACACGACCAGCACCATCAAGTACCATCAAGTAAGTATATTTCTCAAATGGCTCCCTTTCAATTTCTCGTCTCTCTTAGACATCAATCGGAAGTAGCTGTACCAAGTCGACATTCAGTCACATGGCATAGTTTGACGATAACTCGCCACGGGCCTCATTCGCTCGAGTCCAGCTCCGCCAACCCTTACACGAAGATATACCACGACCCACCAGATGCAGTAACTGATGCTTAAGCCCGGAAACTCCATTCGCTGCCATATCGAAATAGTCTCAGTTCATCTATCCTTAGACTTCGCAACCTCTCTCGAGAACAGCAAGGCCCAGACATGCTCCGGCCTCTTTCGACCGATTCCGGCACGATGAAGAACCTCAAATCATCTTTCGCAGACTCGCACATGCGGATTGAAGAAGGAGAGTGAGCACGCCAAGCCACCATTCGAGAACTCCCCACGTCTGTGGAGCTTGTAGGCGTCAATGTGCATTTGGATGCGGGAGCCATCCAGGAATTGGATTGGCATAAAGAAGCTGTTGAACGGAGGTGTTTTTGGCTTGATCAATTGATTGATTGAACCATTATTTTACAGTCCGAATGCCCCCTTTTATCATGTCCTGCCGATCATCGTTTCAGAGTAGGGCATTGACCTCTGACTTGCGACAGAAGCTGAGTGGACATATATGCTTGCTGGTTCTGCGAGAGCTATAGCTTTGGATCTCGAAAGTGGAAACTTAATTGGTGATGTTGAAAATGGTTATTTGTGGTCTTTCCCTGCTGGACGCCCTCACAGTATCCAAGGACTTGGAAAAGATGGTTGCGAGTTCTTGATGGCATTCGACGATGAAAATTTCAGCGAAGACCCGACGTCCTTGTTGAGTGCTTCCTAGCACATACCCTCCGAGTGTTCTGGCCAAGAACTTCGGACTTGATCCGGAAATCTTTAAGCATGTGCACATAGAGGAGAGATACGTTTTTCAAGGCGACAAGGATGATAAGATGCCAGACAAGGAAGTCATCAAGAGGAGCAAGTTGATGATCACTCATAAAATGCTTGATCAGAAACCAGAGAAATTCAGTGGCGAAGTCAGGATCACCGATACAGAGAAATTCACTCTCTCGAAGACGGTCTCAGCAGCTCGTGTGACGGAATCAGAGAGACGCACTAGCATCCTAACGCAGACGAACGGTCTTTTTTCATCAGAGGCAGTGCGAGAATCCGTCTTCGCCAGCAGCAGGACAGCAAGAACTTTTAATCTCTCTGCTCAAAATGTGGGAATTGTCTTGAAGAGTATAGGGCATTATCAGCGAGGCGGAGGAGGTTGAGATGCTTGAGGTCTTCAGGGCGCCGAAATTCGAAGACTTTAGCTTAGAGCAGTGGCCTAGAAACGCGCCTGGGAGAATGGTTGGAGAACGCTTGTTCCAGAAACATCCCAACGCTGAAAGGAAGTTTGTGGAGAAGTTGAGGGCGGGGATGGAGGCTGTGAAGTCCGATTCCAAAGCCTGAAAAGACGTTGACGATGAATGAGAAACGACCTTACAACGATTTTATTCTACAGTATTTTTAATTTCCTCGTATCTTATGTACCTTTCCAGCGTCTCCTATGCTCTCTTTACTTCATCTTTTTGTACTCGCGATCAAATTTGTCGCGTTTCCAGTTCGCTTTGAAGTCGACTCGAATTTCACTCTCGCAAGAGATATCCCGCTTCAAACTCAATCACTTCGTTTTTTTCTACATTAAGCCTATTGTGACTCCAAGTGGCCCTACCTCTGTTCAAAGAACATAACGGAAGCCCTTGTTCTCCTTATCCGCCAAATACATAAACTCAGCATTCAAGATCCCCTCATAGCGGCTTCCCCAGCCGCCTCAGCACGATCACGTTTCCTATTCTCCCAGAAGTTCCATGAGCAAACTGCAGCCAGGATAATGATTGATACAATCCACAAAATGATGGTCACAATCTTCGCATTATGGTTGTACGGCCCATCACGGAATGTCTGCGGTCCGACAGAATACGCCAACCCTTGAGCAAAGAAAAATGATGGAGTTTGATGATGCTTTCTTGGTGGTTACAAGGATATTAGACGAGATCATGGAGATGACGGTGAACCAGGATGAAGCGCTACATCCGCTCATGATGAAGCAGGCTGCAAGTTGGCCGTTTCGGTCATGCAGGGGCGAGACTCTTCCTAAGCCGACGAACAAGCTGACGGCAAATAAGGCGAGGAGACTGACGAGTATGGCTGCTCCGATTCTGTATTTAGTCCTATCAGCCAGGTAGCCAAAGCCGAATTTAGAGATGATGGTAATTGCCCTTTAGGACATAGCTAGGAGGAGGGTTGTCTTGGTGTCGAAACCCAGAGATTTGATCAGAATTGATGATAGCAAGACTAAGCTCGCAGCTAGGATTTGGGATGTCAAGACGAAAAGGAAATACAACAAGGTCCAAGCTAGAAGTCTGCAGAGCATTTCGGATGACCGTGGCCAAGGATGATATTTACCCTAAAGTCCGTCCATGCTTCTATCAACTGGTACAGTATCTCTTGTACTGCGTCGATCCCACTCCCTGATGATTATCCCTCAATCTCCCAATCGCCAACGTCTTCTCCTCCTCCGAGAAGAGCTTCGCCGAAACCACCGACCCCGCCATAAAATGCAACATAGCAGCGCCATACACCACCGAAATAAGACCCGTAATCAGGGAAAGAATCTTCCAGCTAGAAACCCCCACAGTAGGATGCTTCTCCTCTCCGACAACACACCCATAAGCAATAACACCACTAACAATCGTCGCAACGCCTGTCATGCTAGACCAAATACCCACTCTCGTCTCATGTTCATACTTCCGATAGCAAGCAGCGTTGATCATCGAGAATCCACAATTGATAGACACTTCCAAAATCCCGAGAGCGGTGCGTGGGGTCATGAGGCCGGCGAAGTTGTGGCAGGCGCTCATGCAGGCTAGGACTATACCCCAGATGATTACACAGCATGCGATGTATTTGCCGGAGGAAAGATTTGGAAGAGTCGGTTGGGAATGGGTACTGCCGGCACATATCCAGCATAATAAATTGAACCTAGCTAAGTGTATTGGGCTGAGGTGAGACCTGCGTCTTTTTGAAGACCCATTACTCCCGCGTAGCTCAGGCTAGTAAGGATCCAGTAACCATCAAGAGTGTTAGAGGGATGTGAAATTACTTACATTCCCTTGTCGAGAAATTGCAGGACGTAAAATCCCAGAAGCCATGGGAGAATCTAGGTATCGATTTTCCGGAGGAGATATTTGTTGGTCTTCTCGTCAATGGCGACTCCCTCGAGGCTAACGTAGACATATGCTTTGTCTACGCCTTTACTTCGACACTTTTCAGATCAGAGACTTGGCCGTGATCGATATCCGTGTTCGGATTCCTTGGCCCAACTTTCTCGATTCTAATCTCAGAACTACTCACTTCTGTCGGTAATGAGCTTGCTTCAGGTGCTTTTCCCATAATCTTCAATGAAGAGCAGAAGATGGAACTGCATTCAGCGTAAAGATCAAAAGTAGAAAAAGGCAAGAATGAACATGGAAATGAGGAAGACCTGGAGTTTTGAACTTCTTACCACAACTCCAGATTCTTATCAGTTGTCAGCGGAGATCAGATATCACTTCGGAAGGAAACTTCATTCAGCATTACCAAGATTGTAAATCTAGAACAAATGAGCTTCGGACTTGAGCGCTCTAATTCGGAGGGGAGATCAGATACTAAAAGTGGAATGGAGGCAGTCAAGGTGGTGCCTGCACCTCAACATTAATATGCAGATTATATCTAGTTTTGGCTATGAACATAACGGTGCCTTGGTTCTCGACCTCGACTTCGACTTCCGATTGTAAATTGATTTGAAGCAGTCCTGGAGAACGCGTTGGAACTTGAAAAGGGGTGACCAACGTATTTAGCGAGAGCAACTGACAAGCGTGTGCCGTCTCCAATTTGTCTTTGACGCTCAAGAATCTTGGCCTGAATCTTGTGATTTCCAATCGCTTCGAATATTTCTTGCCTGGCGTCAAGTGCTTCTTCACTGGTGTGGTCTGCCGCAAGAGCAATGAGGATTTCTGCCACTCCCCTTTTGTGATCAGCCGTAACCATTGCGGTGTGCAAGTCCCTCGACTCTCCCCTTCCTGCTCTCCTCCCTCGCCCTACCTCACCTCATCGTTCGTTCGAATCAAATTCTGGCGAGCGGTTTCCTATCTTCGAAAGTCCTCGAGGACGTTGGATATTGAGCTGCCTAACATTCTCCTTGTCCTTCATATAGTCGATGATCTCGACCTTATCCACACACCGGCGAGCCAACTCATCCATGCGTTTTAACCTAAACATGACTTGTGTGGCATAGGTCTCGCCAAAATCCATGGGCTTTAGATTGTCCGGACTCTCGTGCCATTTGTCGCTTCCCTCGCGGTAGGATGTCCCAGAGGTCTTCCCTCAGAGCATCTCGAATTTCTTAGCTGTTTTGAGAATATCTCCGTCGTTCCTTCTTCGACGAACATGGAATACTAACGAGGACCATACATCTTCTGGGACCGCTTCACTATTGCGTAGGAGATCTACCGGTACGGTGAACTTGAGGACTGCGGCGGGAGCGGCCCCGCAAGTACTTCTAGCGAAGTATGCTGCGAATTTCTCGGTTGTGTGATGTGAGGTATAAAGCTAAGTCTGGACTGAAGTCCCCAATCCATCTTGATGTGATGCGTTCTATGCAAAGCCTCTTTTCGCGGGGATCGATATCGGGTTCGAGGGTTTTCTTCAAGTATGTGAAACTGCCGCCCCTGTAGAGCACAACCTCTTCTCTTTCATCAAGAGACGTGAAGGTAGCATTTTCAGGTAGTGGAACATTAGGCTGAGGGTTGGAGTCGGCGGTGATTATCCTCCTCCGTTCTTGGACGAATTTGTTGCACTCTTTGAGAAAATCCCAGACACGGCAAACAACTTTGAATGCCCAAACTTTTGCTGTCTGATTGTGACGAATAGCCTTGAAATTTGGATCCATGATTCCTTTATGAAAGCTTTGTTCGATGCCGATGTTCCTGGTACGGCAAGTCAGTAGCGATACATTGTGTGGAAGTGAGCCTCCAGTACCGTTCCAGGGCACAAGTGAAAGACAACTTACGTGAGAACCAGGTGCCATTTCTCATCACTGTCGTCCGAGTCGGCATCCTCCGTGTCGTCACAATGCTAGATGCTGGTTTTTAAAAACTCATACATGCCAAGAGAGTACATCAGGCTAGGGTCAACCAGTCTGAAGATTGATTTGGCCATGTCTTTTGTCAACCCTATTTTTCGAAACCAAATTAGCTGCATTCTCCTTGAAACTGTCAATTATATCTGAAGTCCAACTTACCACAATATTCAAGGGATTCGACACTGTACAGCTTCTGAGGAATCTGGAATGATTCGTGATCGGAGGTGTCGCTGGAGGGGCCTCGAAGAGAGATGCGGCGGATTTGAAACATTCCAGCGCCAGCGGCGAGAGGTTTTTCTCCTTGGCTTTGAAGCCATTGAATGCTGTCATCCGACAATATGTTTCTTGAATATTCGAACTCCTTTTCAGCATGGATTTTGGCCCCAAGTTGATCTTCGGACGCTGCGGAAGGTTCAGACATTGTGGCAGCTTCGGACATTGGGAAATATTCGGACAATCTGCATATGTGTGAAGTCAGTATAAAAGAGAGAAAGGAGGACTTCGAGATTTGCGGCTCTAAAGTTGGACATGATTGGAAAATGAACTGGACATTGACTCAGACCGACGTTCTAGTTTCCGACCTCCGCCCGCTCCCGCTCCCGCTCCGTTAGCGCCTGCTACTGCCATTTCTACACAACGCTCTGCCTGCTGCATGAGATAGTCATGTTTGCTACGTATTGGCATAAAGTGCGACAAAACAAGGACATAGTCAGGTCATGTAAGCATTGAGTTCATGCTGCATAGTCACAAAATTCGATAATACAGCGGAAGTCAAGACCTGGGCCTCTCCAAAAGAAAGGATGTCTATCTGATGGAGGTCTATTATCGAATATATTAGCATTCATTTTAGCGTGACTCCAATGCTGGTGTATCTATTACAGCCAGGTTTGCCAAGCAAGCAGGAATTTGCTATGAAGGAAGGAGCATGAACGACTCGCGAGTCGTTCATGCTCTAATAGCAGAGTTGGACTCTGTTATGCACGAGGTGAGGTGGCCAAAGACCGCAAGCCTGCATAACATGCAAGTAAAAATATCGTCAGGTAGCTCAATGGTAGAGCGCGTCACTATTAATGACGAGGTTGCCGGTGAGGTTCCGTCCGATGGGCACATGATTGTGTTGTGTCGAGGGCGTCTGCCAGTTTTGGGACTCAACAAAGAGGACTTGGTTCATTGAAGGGTCTTACTCAAGTAGGTGTACATTGCGTGACCCTTCTTCTTTGCTTTGTTGAAGTCCAGCTTTGTGTTTGGAGTAGGAAAAAAAGATGTTTCGGCTTTGATAAAGACGAGGGCGATAAGGGGTTCGTTTCGAGTTGGCGCTAGTATTCGCTAAGCACACGCTGCGGAATTTGCTCAGGAAGCAGCAAACTCTTCATCTCGACATCAAAAAGATGAATAGAACCAGACAAAGATTGTTGAGTGAAAAAAATAGCCCAAAAAAATAAAATATAAAGTGCCCTCGGACGGAATCGAACCGGCAACCTCGTCATTACTAGTGACGCGCTCTACCATTGAGCTACGAGGGCGAGGTTTTTCCTGCTTGAGATGCTTTGAAATTGCTTATTTAAATTTATATATCAGTTTCAAATGCTGAAACAAAAAGGCTGGTAAGGTGGTTCTTCGGGAAGCATCGGTTCATCCGTAATACTTGTATTCTTAGTGTGCATTAGACCTCGGGAAGTGACCGGAAGTCAGCCAGCAACGTGATCGGGAGCACGCGAGGTCGGAAGCATTTACTAAAGCCACTATTTAGCTTGGATTTACATGGCTACTTTGGGAAAACAAGTTTACAAGGTTAAGGAGGTATGTTGTTATTGTAGAGAAAAGGAGTGGCAATAGCGTCATGTACTTGAGCTCAACTTAGGAGACTTTGTCTCTGGCTTGGACTTCAAGCTCAAGTCATAGTCCAAAGTTTTCAGAGATTAGAATGAAGGTCAATGGATGTTTTAATTCATTCATGAACTCTTTTACAGATGGCTGAAGTAGGTTTTGTGGAATATTGCAACGTTCCCAGATCATATACCCCAAAAACCGGACAGCACAGCTTCTGCTGATGCTGTGTGGTGTAGTTTATTGCATTGTTGAGTATGTCTTTTATTGTACAGCTATTATGCCATCTCTCTCGCGACACCCATTATGCGCCCATTATCATCCCAGCGCCTCTCCATGCAAATATGTCGTTATAATGTACACTTCGTGTTTGTACAGCTCCCCCAGCCAGCTTCTCGACCCCTTAAACAAGCTTCTTCACGGCATCGATAGCAAAAGGTGCTACAACCACAGGTTAGCCTGTTGGAATCAATGCCGGCAAGGATTGATACATACACAAGTACAGCAGAACAGCTCCAACGATGACCTTCTGCACCGTGAGGGCAGCTTCTGACTCTGCAGCCTTCAACTCGGCGGCGCTCAATTGAGGTGGTGCTTGAGAGGTCAGCAGAATCCATCAGTAACTAGGAGAGCATCTTACGTCCTCCGAACATGTTTGCGGTATTATACTGGTGAGGAAGGTGAAGGTTGGTCGTGATGCTGGTCTCAAAAAAAAAGTTGCAAATGTCTTAGCCCCTGTTCTGTTCTAACATCTGATTCCGCCAAGCTTATTTTAGTAGCGTTCGCGCTAAGAAAAGTTATCGGAATTACAGCGTTATCGTGATAACAAGCGACTTTATATTTTACAATCCCACTCACGCAAAGCAGAGTTCCTGCACTCAACTTTTTTTGAAAGGCGGTCGGGAAGCCGCTCATTGATCAATTTCGAGGTCAAATCTGACAACAAATTCGAGTCACTCCCAAATATTGCAATGAGGGGTTGCTGATAATCAAATTCCTAAACCGCCTGAACCCCACCAACCTCGAGCATCGACGCATTCACCGACTTTCTTCGCCCTCTCCATCTTCTCCATTTTCTCCCCAATCTCCTGGACCATGGCGACTCCAGGCCTTGCTCTCCGGGCTCAGCTTGGGCGACTCACAAACCATGCAAGAAGCTCAGCGGCAAGAAGTTCATCTCTACCCACACGACCATATGTGTGTTACTCGTGCACGCGTTCTGCATTGAGAACAGCCCCAATTGGAAGGCAAACCTTTTATACCAGCTCGGCCAGCGATGGCTCGACCAAGGCACCCTCTGCGGAGGTCTCTAAAGGCAATTATCTACCTCTCGATACCTTCGCGCGTCGCCACATTGGACCATCCGCAGATACTACAGAGCAGATGCTAAGAGCATTGGATCCACCTGTCAAAGACTTAGATGACTTTGTGAAGCAAGTTCTACCCGTGGATATCTTGTCTTCTAAGGATCTCCACGTCGATGCTGCTGGAGCTGCAGGAGAAGAGGGTTACACAGAATCACAATTGCTCGCGAGACTTCGGTCAATTGCCTCGAAGAACACAATTATGAGGAGCTACATTGGATGCGGATATGCTGGCACACGAGTACCAGAGGTTATCAAGAGAAATGTGTTGGAAGGTCCAGGGTGGTACACAAGTTACACACCATACCAGCCGGAGATCAGTCAGGGCAGACTCGAGTCGCTCCTGAACTTCCAAACTCTCGTCTGCGACTTGACTGGGCTACCAATCTCGAATGCCTCGTTACTGGACGAATCGACAGCCGCGGCCGAAGCTATGACTCTATCATTGAGTGCCTCGAGAAGCAAAAGCAAGAACAAAACATTCTTCGTCAGTCACTTAGTCCACCCACAGACGAAAGCGGTCCTCCAGAGTCGCGCAGATGGATTCAACATCACGATTGAGGTTGGCGACGTACTCGCAGATGGTGGCAAGCGGATTAAGGAGCTAGGTAAAGACCTCATTGGAGTTCTTGTTCAGTACCCAGACACTGAAGGTGGAGTGGAAGATTTCAAGGGTCTGGCCGATGTCATCCACGAGCAGGGAGCAACGCTAAGTGTCGCAACTGATCTCCTCGCCTTGACGGTTCTTACACCACCTGGAGAGTTTGGTGCGGACATTGCTTTCGGCAACGCTCAACGGTTTGGAGTGCCATTTGGCTTCGGTGGACCTCACGCTGCTTTCTTTGCTGTAACCGATCAGTACAAGCGAAAGATCCCAGGCCGTCTTATTGGAGTGTCTAAGGACAGATTAGGAGATAAAGCAATGAGATTAGCTTTACAGACCAGAGAACAGCATATTCGACGAGAAAAGGCGACGAGCAACGTGTGCACAGCGCAGGCTTTATTGGCGAATATGTCTGCCTTTTATGCAGTCTACCATGGACCTCAGGGATTGAAGAACATTGCGGAAAGAGCCATCAATGGTGCCAGGATACTCGAAGAAGGATTGAAAACTCTTGGATTTGACACCGGCTCGAGAGGAAAAGGCGAAGATGGCAGAGTTATCTTCGATACTGTCGTGGTCAATGTCGGTCAAGGAAAGGCCGGTGAAGTCTTGAAATACGCTGTCGAGACCTTCAGCATAAACTTGAGAAAATTTGATGACAGCCGCCTGGGTATCACGGTTGACGAGACTGTAGATTTGAAGGATTTGGAGGAGATCCTTGCGATTTTTACCAAATTCTCGAGTTCTCCGAACGGTCTTCAAATCAACCAGATCATCGAATCGTTGCCAGGAAACGGCACAATCCCTCTACCTGCCGCATTCAAGAGAACATCGCAGTATCTCACCCATCCAGTGTTCAACTCTCATCATTCCGAGACAGAACTCCTCCGCTACATCCACCATCTCCAGTCGAAAGACCTTTCCCTTACCCATTCCATGATACCCCTCGGCTCTTGCACCATGAAGCTCAACGCAACGACTGAAATGGCTCCAGTCACTTGGCCAGAATTTGCGTCAATTCATCCATTCGTGCCGCCAGATCAGGCAACTGGTTACAAAGTCATGATTGATGAATTGGAAGCCGACTTGGCCACCATCACTGGCTTTGACGCTGTCTCTTTGCAGCCGAATTCTGGTGCCCAAGGAGAATTCACTGGTCTTCGAGTCATCCGCAAGTACCAGGAACAACAGCCTGGAAAGAAGCGGGACATCTGCTTGATCCCAGTATCAGCTCACGGTACCAACCCAGCATCTGCGGCTATGGCCGGTATGCGTGTTGTTACAGTGAAGTGCGATACCAAGTCTGGAAATCTCGACATGGCGGATTTGAAAGCAAAGTGCGAGAAGCACAGCGAAGAATTAGGTGCCATCATGATCACCTACCCAAGTACATTCGGTGTATTCGAGCCCGAGATCAAGTCTGTCTGTGATCTTGTTCATCAACATGGAGGACAGGTATATATGGACGGCGCGAACATGAACGCACAGATTGGCTTGTGCTCACCAGGAGAGATTGGAGCCGATGTTTGTCACTTGAACTTGCACAAGACGTTCTGTATTCCTCATGGAGGTGGAGGTCCAGGTGTTGGTCCGATTGGTGTCAAGTCACACTTGGCTCCGTTCTTGCCTGGTCATCCTCTGGTTCAGACTGGCGGTGAGAAGGCTATCGCTCCCGTCAGTGGCGCTCCTTGGGGAAGCGCGAGCATTCTCCCAATCAGTTGGGCCTACATCAAGATGATGGGCGGCCGTGGCTTGACTCACGCTACCAAGATCACCTTGTTGAATGCCAACTACATCATGTCGTGCCTTCGACCTCATTATCCAATTGTCTATACGAACGCCAACTCTAGATGTGCTCACGAGTTCATCCTCGACGTTCGAGGCTTCAAGGAGACTGCCGGTATCGAGGCCATCGACGTTGCGAAGCGATTGCAGGATTATGGCTTCCATGCTCCAACAATGAGCTGGCCTGTCGCCAACACTCTCATGATCGAGCCTACAGAATCTGAGAGCAAGGAAGAACTTGATAGATTCATCAATGCACTAATTTCTATTCGTGGGGAGATCCGAGCCGTTGAGGAGGGCAAGGTGCCAAAGGATCGCAATGTCCTCAAGATGGCCCCTCACTCACAGAAGGACTTGATCGTTGGTGTATGGGATCGTCCATATAGCAGAGAGCAGGCTGCATATCCCCTGCCATATCTGAAGGAGAAAAAGTTCTGGCCCAGCGTCACCAGGCTAGACGATGGTAAGCAATCACACCTTCAATCATCATGTTCAAGACTGACTTTCTAAAGCCTATGGTGACACCAACCTCTTCTGCACCTGCGGGTCAGTAGAGCCCGTCGACGAAGCGGACGGCATCACTGGTGCTTCCACTCCATCACCAACTTAATTTTGTACCAAGTAATGTCACGATATTGGAGCGGTGAATTTCAACAACGAAAGTGGGCGGAGTTGGTGGCATTACAAATCGAATCATATGCGATGGCGTTATAGATAAAATGGCTTCAACTGCCACCGGGATAAAGTAATCGATTTTAGGATGCGAAGCAACAAGAATGCATATTAGATCTTTTTGGAATCAATTTGATTGGTCACACGTTCTCTTTTAGCTAACAAGAACTTCTAGAACTTTTGGACTCAAAAGTCTACCCAAGTCAGTCTCAGACATTCAGTGATGTCCTCCTCCATTTCCTTCTTTCCCTCCCTCCTGGCCGCCCTTTCCATCCCTTGCCGTTATTAGCAGCCTATTTCTCAGCCGCCTTAGCCTTGTCGGCAGCCTCTTGCTTTTCTGCAACTGCTTCCTTCTGATCTGCTGCTTTCTGGTCCTCGGCTTTTGCCTTTTGTGCGGCTTCTTCCTTCTCTTCAGCTGCCTCATAGTCATTATCGCCTCGCTTCACCTGCGCTTCTCATCTTCGTCCTCGTCCTCTTCGTCGTCGTCATCGCCATCACCACCAGCAGCATCATCACTAGAGTGAATTGTGCACCGCGAAGCAGCCTTACCCCAATGTCAGTCATCTTGTCAATTACTCAAAGCAGGAGATCTTACATCCTTAGCATTCTGCTGATTCTGCTTAATCCCACCGGAAAACATAGTCTGCAGTTTTGACAAGTTCGGGTTATCCGTGTCCGGCTTGCCCGTCAATCCCTGAACGAGCTTCAATTCTCCTTTTTGCGCTGTCGCTACCTATTTCTCATCAGCCTCATTCACCCTTTTCCCCCTTTCATATCCCGTCTCCTGTGCTCTTCCCCAAATGAAAGAGTTTCGAAGGGAAGGATACTTACGGTGGCTAGTCCGGCAATGGCGGCATTTCCACTGGGCGCAATCTTTTGATTATTCGTTCTTATCGAAATCCCATTATTGACAATATCGATCAATTTCGATTTCGAGGACTGGAAATCATCGAGGTTGGGAGTGGCTTGGGCGAGTTCTTGTTTGATTACTTTTGTTTGGCCTTGTTCTTGTTTTTGGACGGTTGGGAGGAGTGAGAGAGGGAAAAGGGGGGGGGGACTTGCTGTTATCGTTTATTCCTTTTACGAGTTTTTGAACGGCTGAGGAACAGGTTGCTTATTTGGTGTATATGGGGAGGGATGAGGTGGTGGTGAGCAAGAGGTAGAGGGCGATGAAGGCTAGGGTTGATTTGGCCATTGTTGAGAATGCTACTCGTATGTTTGGAGACTGGGATAGGGGAGAGAAGGGGAGAGTAAGAAATTAGAAACTGAAGGCAGGAGAAGAACCTGGAGGATGAGTGCAACCTGGTGAAGGTTGTGAAGATCTCATGAGTGAGCAGCTCTCACTTTATATATTTTTTCCGAGCAGACCCTTACCTTACTCTTTACCTCGAGGTCCAGAACCTCGGATTCCAATATACTTCTCGGGAACCTAAACATCTGAACAAAACAAGACGACAGCCTCTCGGTAAATCCAACGTCTCAGATTTTTTCTTCGCATCTTCTGCCGAATATTGTCTTGCGAAGAAGTTTCTCTGCGGCATTATAGAAGGACTGTAAAAGTTCAGCCTAGCAGTTCGTCTTTGGATCTGTGCCGTTCAGTAGGATGATCTCATTGTGGGTGTGATGGGAGGTGCACGGCTGCTAGAAAGAGAAACGAACACACAATGTAGCGAAATCGCTGGGACATCCTTATGAGATTTGGATTCCGATCGAAATAAGATTTAAGGTTCAAAAATCGCTCGAAACGAAACTAAAGGAAAGGAAAGATTTGGGTAAGAGAAAGCTCATAATATTCCCAGTGGAAACTAGGAAGAACACTGCGTACTTCGTAGTTTTCTGGATGTTCAGGTAGACCCAAAGGAGACGGTGATTTAGTGAAGAGACATAGAGCAGCGATGTAAGATTACGAAGTATGCGTGAGTAAATAGATGCAAGATTATTGCAAGACCAGGCAGTCCAACAGCAAAGCAAGCAGCTCGGGTTCTTAGAGAAAGTCAAAACATGGTTGGACATTAAGCTTGAATTCAAGCCTCAGGTAAACCTCAGCCTTCTCGCCTTGAACATCCGAATCCTCCGAGGCCATCGCATTCGGACTGGAAACTTCCACTGCATGCGGGCTCCTTTTGCTCGTGCATCTGAAAGTGGACGTAGACCAGTTTGCCCAACCTTTCCTGCCCAAATCACTAACACATAGATAGCCAGCCTTTCGTCTGCTCCACTCAAGCGCTCTTCTTTTTTTGGTGGCTCGTATGATTGATAGTTCTCGGACCGCAGACACACAATGAACCCAACACATAATCGTATTCTGTATAAAGCCATTGGGCCTTGATTGTTCCCTTTTCTATGTTCTAGGATCCGAAATGAAAGCCGAATGAAGTGGATCAACTCCAACTCTCTAATTCACCGTGATCCATACACCTTTATATCAGCCCTCTAGAAAATGTGCTCATCAAAACTTCTCCCTTCAGTTTCCATGACGAAAGTCATCACCTTCACTCATGCCTCCTCTCTCAGAGCCTCCAACTTCCTAATCTGCTTCCCCTCACCATCAAAATTTTCCCTCCTCAACCATCTCCTCAACCCCTCCTTCACCCCACCCTTCCCCACCAAAAACCACTCATCGTCCAAACAGCTATACCAAGCTGTATCCCTCCCCCTCCCCCTAACCACCATATGCTTCCTAAACAACCCCTCATACTTAAACCCCAACCTCAACGCCGCCCTCTTACTCGGCTCATTGAAATTATTCGTCTTCCACTCTACTCTCAAATAATGTAAATCCTCAAATGCGTATTTCATCAATAGGTAATTGACTTCGGTAGCAGCGGCTGTTCTCTGGAGTTTGGGACCGAAAAGGACGTGCCCGATTTCGATGGTGCGGTGGGAGGGCATGACATTCATGAGAGTGTTAATGCCGACTGGATTTTTGGCTTTTGTTGATGGATCGATGAGGAAGACGGTATAGGGAAAGCACATTGGGCTTTCGACGAGGAAGTTTATATGCTTGGTAAAGGAGTCGAGGTCTGGGAAGGGTCCACCAGGCAACCAGGTGTACAGCCTGTCGTTTTGGGGACCACAGAGAGTCTCAAAGAGAGCTGGTGCATGCTCTGGGATGAGGTACTCGAGAACTACATCTTGACCAGTGAGGACGACTTTTGGGTCTGGTTGTAAGGCTGCTGGACCTTCCACGATGTCTCCTTTCATTTCAGACATCTCGCACAGCGCTCAATTAATGAAGAGGATTGTTGCTAGATATTGTAGTCCGATATGAAAGATTGTGAAATTGAGAAAGCTGCTTATCCTTGAATCCTTCAGCTAATGAGTCATACGAAGGGCGTGAAAGAACAAGGTCCAACAGAGGAATAAAAATTTGAAGTTGTGGCATATGCACTTGCAGGTATGAATCGGATGATCGCTTCACTTCTGCTAAAACTCATGACTAGTAGCTTAGTCAGACAAGATCAATCTAGGTACCTCACGTAACAATTGCAGTCACGTGCAGGATGATATTGGTGCCGGCGTCGACGAGAGTCTCTCGAACGTTTCGCATTTTGGAGGCTCGCTGAGTCGATTATGGTACATGTACTCTATATCATACATCCGATGCCACGCTAAATGCAGACACGCATATACCGAATCGTAGATGTTGGGCATGGGTATCATTCTTCATACTCTTATCTCGTTTTGTCCTTCTGCCATTCGGCCAACTCCTTCGATATTGACTCTACCTCAGCCTTCAGATGCTGTAATTGGGTATTATAATCCTCCAGTATCTAAGAAACGTCAGCAAGGATCTCGAACTAGAAGATGAGGATAGGCATACCTTCTTCGCTTTGTTACTCGTCTCCTCGTCAAGCACATCCGCATTATCATTACCAGCCCTATCAAACTCCGTCTTCAACATCCTCGCTCGCTCTTGAACGAGAAGCATTCGCGCCCATATTTCCTCCCCTCTTGCATCCAATCCCGGGTCGTGAATATTCTTCTCCAGAATCATTAATTTTGTTCTCAAATCTTCTTCGTCACCTGCCATCGCATAACCTCTGTTCCTCAGCACCTGAACCTTCGTCGCCAAAGCAAGGCATCTTTGCTTCAATACGATGTGCTTCCTTCTCGCATCCATGGCTCTGATACTCGTCTTGGTCTCGTGGTTTTGCATCATCTGCGAAAGAGAGTTGTTGATCTCGTGTAGCCTCGCATTAAAATTGGCCAAATTTCGTTGCTGCAACTGGATCCGCTCCCCCATTTGTTGGAAACCAGTACATAAGACGGGGATGTAACCAGGTCCGGGCTTCTTAGACAACGCTTCTTCCCAAGCTGTAGGATCCTCACCAGGGGTGGGCCGATAGTAAGGCGCCATATTGTCATCCACCTTGTTGTAGAAATAATGCTTGAATACGCAGTTCGGGCTGCCCGTATCCCATTTCTCCAGAACAGTTGCCATTTGCTGCGGGATGGTCTTTTCTCCTGCTGAACATTAGCTACGTATCGATAACAAGGCCAACATGACTTACGTGGGAAGTTCGATGGCTGCCATAACGCTTGTTGACTTTGGCCTAGTTGTGGTAGAGGTTGTTGCGTGGACTGATTAAATGTTGACCCGCCGAAAAGACCACCGCCCTGCTGCTGCTGGCTTTGGTTGAAGAGTCCGCCGGTCTGGTTTTGCTGATTATTTTGACCGAACAAGCCTCCACCTTGTTGTTGCTGGTTCTGCTGTCCCGTATTCTGACCAAACCCAGAGAATAGCCCACCGCCCTGCTGTGCGTTCTGCCCTAACCCGCCAAAGAGACCCCCAGTCTGTTGTTGTGGCTGCTGTGTGCTCTGGCCAAATAAACCTCCTCCCTGTTGCTGGTTCTGTTGATTATTCTGGCCAAGATTCCCGAACATCCCACCTCCTTGCTGCTGTTGATTCTGCTGCGGATTTGAACCAAGTCCACTGAAGAGGCTAGTGCCAGTAGGCTGGGGGTTTCCACTCATCGAAGACGAAAACAGCCCCCCTCCTGTCGGCTTATTGAGAGCAGCTCCGAACATATTGGGACCTCAATGACGGACCCCAACATCCAGCTCAGAAGCAAACAGTATGCAGCTTGCCTCCTACTTCGAGAAGCGCCCGTAAATCAAGCTCCTGGGTCTCAACGGCACCGGTCGTGGAGCGCGTTAGGCTTGAAGCTGCGCCTGCCGCGCAGGTAGGTAATCGTTCGATCTCGTGCAATAGAAAGGCATGCGATGTTGTATCTGTGATCTGCAGTTATGAAGAATAGAGCAGTAAGAAATTAAATGCCGGCGCAAAATGTTGATCACTTTACAGCTAGCACGTCGCGACCTGGAAGCTCTTGTCGCGCGCCAAAAACTTTGGGAGCTTCGGTTACTAGTCCCAATTTGGTAAGGCCTTTATTCTGGTACTTGCCCTCACATCGAGCTTCCCCAAACATCAAAGCTATCAATTGAGCCCACCACGAACTCCACGATCCTGCGGACATTGTGACAATATGGCAGGAAGACAGCCCAGGTGCGTAGTGCTAACATGGTACTAATATCGGGGGAGAAGCTTTACTGACACTTCAATTGTAGATTCAATCAAACCACCCTCGTCGACACAACACCACTACCTGCAGACATCCCACCAGTGAAAGAAATTGGTGCCAGTTCAGCACCTCTATTGTCCGCGAGCTTCTTCATCGGAGCGAGATGCAAGCCTTACAATGATGATTTCATGCAATGCAAGAACGAGAGTGCCGGCAAAGGCGAGGTGGACTGTCTGAAGGAAGGAAGGAGGGTCACACGATGCGCAACTAGCGTGTAAGTAATGTTTAATTGGCAAGATTAATCTATCTGGGTCTTGAGATATGGATGGAGGGGCTGTCCTGGTGCAGGTTCTGGATTGTTGTCTTTCACCCAAGCATAGGAGGCAGGAGGGCTGTCAAGAGAGCCATCACGGAAATGCTGACACCATTTGTTCTACAGAATCGAAGATGTCAACAAGCACTGCTTGGAAGTGTTCCGAAAGCATTGGCAATGCCTCGATAACAACAATCAACAGCTCTGGCAATGCCGACCAGAAGAATGGAAGCTCAATAAATGTGTTTTTGAGAATCTGGTAGGAGCACCCTTTCTGCCTCATGGCGAGACATGCCTAAAGAGACAACGGAGAGATTTGACTGACTCTGAAAATCACAGAAACTGGAGAAAGTTATCCCTGACACCCCCGCTGGTGAGACGCCCGTACACCTTCGAACAAAACAAATCTACGCCCATAACGGACCATGATTGGACATCCAGAATCTTAGACGAAAAGGCGCAAGACATTGATGGTGTATTGTACATAAGAATTAAGGCATACTTCCAACAATCCCTGGGCCTGACATGGCTCTCCGAAACCTATTTCCGTACCTATCCTTTGGAGATACTCACAAACATGAATACCGGTACGCTCTCGTTACGCTAATTCGATTGCAGCATTAGAACAAGTGTACTTCATTTTCGACTTTTGGGCACAAATCCTTTGCTATTACACATGACAAGACCATAATGTCTTGCTGCTCAAAGGTCAGCCAATATCGAAGCATTACCCAGAGGCAGATATTCCAGCTGCTCAAAAGCTGTGCTGTTAAAGACAACTAATCGAACACCCTACTTGTCTTTTGAATTTTGGTGATGGCTGGGCTTGCGACGAAAAGACTACCAGTGCTGAACTTCCACATGTTTCTATGATATTATTCTTTACGAGATCTGCCTTTTGCAGAATTGAACGTGGACAGCCATCTTCTCTTATCGCTTGAAAAGCACCAAGTCAAAATCACTCCTTGCTGAATTACAGTAACAAATGGAAGCACATACAGGACTATCTTCGCTCTCACATTTCAAACTCAGACGGCCATTTTTATGCAAAGTAACGCCATTAAAACGGCTTTAGACTAGGATCTGACGGGAAACTACTCTCGAGGCTGCTTTCGAGGCTTTGAGGCGCTTCAAGCTCGCGCTTTTGTTTGCTAGAAAGATTGACGCGTAGACGCGTACCCTTGGCTGGGATGATTAGAACCAAAGAGACACATACTTTCTTTTGACTCGCAGCTCTTCGCTACTCAGATCCTCTACCCTGCTTCCTTCTCAATAGCAGAGTTTGTTTAGACAAGAAGTATCCCCGAGAAACCTTGGGAGAATAGAAATAGTAATTCTTTGCGTCTTCGAACTGTGGCATCTTAAGATAATACTGCCTCACAAATCTTGTTGTCGTCGCTGAAGCCACGATATTCTCTATCAAATCGTCGAGTCGCGCTCAATGTCCACAGGTCCTTTGGAAATCTGTACCTCGCAAGCGAAACGTCGCTCGTTCGCTAAGCGGCCTTTACCCAAGCAACGAAGAAGCAGACTGCCTGAGTTGACCTTCGATAACACATAGCCGCACAAAAGGATTTGGTTATCCCCCTCGCTTTCGCTCCTCTAAGCTCTGACTGAGTAGGCGCTTGCCTTCGCATGCTTAAGTCGTTCTTCGTTTGGGTGGGATACTAAGAGTGAGTACAAAGTCCCTTGCCGCCAAAATTTCCAGCGTCCCCCTACAACCTCTTTCCGCCTTCTTCATATAGCGTTCTTCTCACTTTGATACAGCTAATGCTCGCTTGAGAACGGTAGATACTCGCCTCTGCCGCCTTGAATCGTTCGGTTCGTTCTTGAAAAGGACGCTAAGGGCATAAATACCCCTATCCTCTCCCTCTTCTCGCCAACTCCCCATCCTCTCCACACCTCTTTCCCTCTTTGATCTTGAACAACAGATCGACAATCTCTTCTTTACCCAAGCTCATTGCAGCTTGTTTCTTCTTCTACTTTGACTCTTCTATCAACGCCAATCAATTCTCGGATTGTCCTCACTCTTCGAGGACAATCGCAGATCGACTTCTCCCTTGTTGATACTCTCGATCTATCTGTTGCCTGGTTTGGCCCCTTGGCTCTCACCTTCAAGATAACCTTCTATGCCAGCTTGGTGAATTGACCTTCCCTCATCCTTCGATATCTTTCGTAATCTCCATCACCATCACGCAATCTCCTACAGGTATTTCGTATATCACGGGTATTGAACTCAGTCCTGCGGAAGAGATGCGGAAAAAGCTTGTTCTGGCCAAGAGAGCTCGAGAAGCAAAGAAAGAAACGAGAAAAGATATCAAGGGTTGTAGAGCTGCAGTGTTTCGTGCCAAACAAGGTTCCAAGACAGATCCCACTCAAGAAGCCCTGAGACAAGAGCTTATTCAATGCGAGGAACTCTATGACGCGCTCGAGACAAAGATCAAGGACGCCACCGACTCTCGAGAGCTGGCTCGGGTCAATTTTCAGAATGTCACTATGAAGTGGGAGAAGCTCGAAGCCGCTGTCGCTTTAGAGTCGGCGATAATATCAGGCAAGATCAGTCCGGGGGATATCGATGCGGAGGAAGGCGACGATGAGGACGATGAGGATGTATACTAGTTGCTCTGACTTGGCCCACCATACACGGTTGTTTTATTTCGTTTTCTTTTATTCGGGTTTGCTTTTTCATGCTGGCTTGCCTAGGCCTCTCCTCTGGTGTGGCTTGCGTAATGCTACGTTCTTCTGTCTCTAAGAGGTGGTTTCAGCCAGTCCCTCAGATCTGAATCCGATTGTTCGCTAGTCTTTGCTCTTAAGGGACGCATACAATATCACAAATACGAAAATCACACCCTAAGTATCAAGTATGCACGTTTTCTTTTCGGCTTCATGGGATCCTCTGTCTAACGGAGGAACACGGGAATGGGCTTGAGGGAAAAAATTTCATCAATATGTACCTAAAATCCCTAAGCTAGAAAGTCCCTACAAATAAAACGAAATCAGGAGTCCTAAACTGTGTTGGCACCGCCTGGAAATTCCAACGGTGATGCTCTAGCTCTCTCTTCCTTGCCGCTTCACTCCTCACTCCACTCGCCATAGCAAGTCGCTACAAATTCTCTAAAACTGCTTCTCCTATCTAGTCGTTCCTCCCTGTCTTCTTGTCCCGCGTCTTTCCCGGCTGCTCATCATGCCGCATTGCCGCTCTTGCTGCTTGCTGCTGAGTAAGACTATGTTCAGCAGCACCAATCAGTTTGCAGTCCGAGATACAGATAGGATGTTCGTCTGTTCCTCTAAGATTGGACGCAGGATACAGAAACTTGACGGTTGAGGCGGGAATAGAGCAGTGGATAGCTTGCAGGTTGTGCCTGTCAAAAAGGTTAGGTTGGCTGGCATGTTGAACCTATCAACTGCATTATTAAGGTCAGTTATGAACAATAACCACTGAGGGAGGAATACATACCTATACTATGATTAATATTCTGCGCCCCAAGTTTCGGCTTCTTATTAGAGCGAGCGGCATCATAATTCTACTCTGATTTGTTCGACTAATCTACATGCCCTACTGCATTTCCCCTATTCTTATTGCAATACTGCGCCCTCAATACCGCAAGATACTTCTCCTTCTAGGCGGACGTACAATCGGTTCGGGAAAATTGTCACAGTCAGCGATCTGTCCTGGAAGAAGGATATTCTATCCGTTAAGTGAAATTTCTTCTTGGGTGACAAAATGTGCTCGGTCAAAGATTGCAGAGTAAGTGACCTGCAATTCCTATCTCATTGGAGATTTAGGGTCTGTGTTGCGGATTAAGGTGATTGGTCCTTCGGTATTCTCCTCCGGCGCCTTTCTTCCCGTCTCAAAGTCTGAAACATTGTTGTAGATCTTGAGGTAAGGAACATTGCGCGAAACAGGTTCAGGAGAGAAGATAAGGGGTGACCTAACGATCCTTCATCCCCTCTCGAGTGAGGACCTCTAGGTCTGTAAGGGCCACTGATTTGAGAGTACGAATACTTCGAGACGAGGTTTATTTGTTAGCGGTTAGAGGTTTATGCCTGTTAAGAGGATTGAGCATGTGGTCGTACTTCTTGGCGACATTGGTTATTTGTTGTTGGCCATGCGGATTTGCGACGTATGGTTGAGAGAATCCTGCGAAGAAGATGAGGGCTCCGATGACAAGCTTGAGTGAAACCATTGTGGCGATCTTGATGTGTGGTGAGGAGAATGAAGGGGAAGAAATTCAATTGTGGGATTTTGGGCTTTTGTATATTGTGGGAGAGACGAAGCTAGGGCAAGGACGAGTATGATGTTTTGCTACCAAATATCTCTTACCGTGGTAGGGGCTGTGGTTATGAAGTTCCATTTCATCTTTACGACGCTTCATGTCTACTTGGATATAGACTTTCAGGTTGCAATCAAGAACTTTAAGAACTTCCGATGATTGCGAACAAACAAGCATCTAGGACGATTAAAATTTATTAATGTACCATGAACAGCAAGGAAATAAAGAGCTGTACGAATAGGGATAAAGAAGGCATCGCGAGCTAGTGCAGAGCCTCCTCGTGAACTAAGCGTAGCTCCCGTTCTGCCGGCGCGATGACCTCGTCAGCACCCACCTAATGTCCACAACCTCCCAAGGCCAGGTAAAGGGACAAAATGACATTAGAATAAGGCTGACCGTGGCTTGAACACAAGCGAAATGCTGCGAGGGACACTGCATGCGCATACTCGTCTCTACGAACTTGGAGACGGGTCTTCATCTCTCGGTGCAAAAATTCTCTCTCCAATAAAATCACCTGCAAGCCTATCAAAGTCACAAAATAACGAGCGAGAATGTCCATAGCTATCTAATTCCAAGAAACCATGACAATCCAAACGTTATTTATCGATACCAATGCCGAAATTTTCCCCTCACACACACGCTAAACTCAAAGCAAGAAAACGATAAGAGAGACCGAGGAGCCCTTCCATGTCCCGAGTGTCTAAAATCCCAGTATCCCTACTTCGTCCCTTCCAGTCCCATTCCCGTAACGACATGATATGATGAGATGGTGACGACATGCTGTACAAAGTAAACAGAAGCAAAGTACGTATTGGCCGCTATATTTAAATGGCGGCGCGCGGAGGGTCAGCAGCCATGATGCTGGTGAACATGATGTCGATGTATTTTCGTGAGGGAGTTTGTTAATCTAAAATGTTTTGTTGAGAAATGTTGAGGCTGGCGAGCAGTCGAATAACTACAGAGAGAGAGAGTCGTCGTTGGAGTCTGCTTTTCCGGATGTTCAGCAGGCTTTCATGTATGTCCTCCTTGATGCCCATATGATCATAAGTCGCGTTCTGTCATTCTGGTCCAAAGTCCATACCTCAGGTCCAAGGAACTTCAAGCCCTCTTACCGTCAAAAAGAGCCATCACTCCATTGAAACGGCACATCCGTAAAATCATACAATTCCATATCCCCGACTTCGCCCATCTCATACTCCCCAAACTCACTCGGCATCCCATCCTGGCTCATAAAACTCGTCATTAGATCAAAACTCTGCGGGCTCTCGTTCCTCGGATTATCCTGCGGACTATGTTTCATCGCACTGTTAATCACTCCTTGGACTTGCTTCGCACAAGGCCAAGTCTGCGCTACCGCTGAAAGGCTATCTGTGATGAGTGCCAAAGGTTTGGCGATGGTGATTTCGGTCCAGGAGGAATTCTCGATATAGCGTTTCATTAATATACCGGAGGCGGCAGAAGCGAGGATGTGGACGAATGTGAAGGGGAGGTGGGAGAATTGGTAGTGTTTGGAGTAGATGCGGAGGAGCTTGATAATTGCTTCCAGGGATTCGTAGCAGGTCTTTACGTCTTGGCTGGTCGCGATTTTAGGGTCTTTGAACATGTTTCTCGGGGGCCTGTGGAGGATTATCATGGATGCGTGGTACAGCATGCTGTTGCTCATTAGTCTTGCTTCTGACGGGATTGTGGGGGCAGCATACTGCAGGTGGAGGACGAGAGACGGGATTGGTCCGACGGACCTAGATTGGCGTCAGCGAGATGCTTTGACAAATTTGTGCGACAGCAATACCATTGATTCCAATGAAGCTTCGCAGGTAGGTCAGCCGACCATTTGGTTAGCGCAACGTGGATATCCATAATCGAAGTCGCCAGAACAGTCTCTTCAGCATCAACATTGCGATTTTCGAACACTTCAGTGATCATTCGATGAAGTATTTTCGAAAGCTCTGCCTGCTGGATGAAAGCAGCGACAAGAGCCATTCCATCTTCGTAAGCCGTCTCTGACGTACCTTTCTGGATGTAGGTATTGAGCAGAGCCTCCCACTCAGGAGGATACGGGATCCGAAGTGTAGCATGCACATCTGAGTGACCAGGGTAAAGAGCAGGTGGTCGACCAAAATACAGACTCAGCTGCTTATCGGCAATAAATGCAGCCCAATAGGTACGTCGAAGGATCTCTCTTTCGACCCTTGAATCATCAGAGCCGTTCCAGTTGTTTGGATCCAGATGAAGTCCCATCTCGTGAGCAAGACGGAATGCCATACCCGAGAATAGCCAGCCCTTCGAAGTCTTTCCGTGACCAATCTCGCGATGACCTAGCAGGATCAAGGCTTGCAAAGTCGTCAGGTTGGGCGACTCTAGCGCCGATCCATAGAGCAATTGCTGTGCTCGGTTGAAGAAGATGTCGGATAATTCTCGCGGAGCGATCTCCTCACTGGCAAGAGCGCCAAGAGCACAAATGGCATAGAGGAGCAAGTCGGAATAATACGGTCCCGCACCAGCATCGAAATCCCGCAAGAAATACTCACGATAAAGACACATCTACAGAGTATTAGCATAAGCTTATTGTTTGATGAAGTGGAGTGATAAATCAAGCTTCCAAACAACCGCACAACTCTAGGACAATGATGGACCGAATGAAAAGGTAATACCCACGTGATACTGATATTGGTAATTGAAGAATGCCGCCATGAGATTGCGACAGAGAAGGCTTGAAGGAGCGAAGGCAGACATCGAATGGGAGTTGGCAATGACCTCCTCAGAAACCGGGTTCTCAACCTCCTCAAAAGTCTCTCCACTTGGCATCTCAGAAGCGAGAGGTGGTCCCTGTTCATCTGAAGGATTAATCTGAAAAAAACTCGTTGCGCCATAGAACTCAGCAGCTTTGCCATCTTTGAGTCTCCTCAAGTGGCCTGCTCGCGACCTGATCGGAACCGAAGGAGCCTTGTTGCCATTTCCCTCGGCAGGAGCGGGAGCGGCACCTTCGGGCTGATGAATGTGACTATGATTTGAGGTCTTGCTGAAATTCGCAAGCATCTCATCGCGCTGAGTGCTATCCACCGAGGCAAGTTTGGTGATGAATTGCTCGAGAGACGTGATGCGACCCTTCAAAGCTTGGACATAGCCGCGAGGTGATGGCCTGTAAGGTTAACCGTGCATGAGCTTAAAATCTCGCAATAATAACAGCGGGAAAATAATGCCTGAGACGAGGAGATGCATCTTACCTCTGCTTCTCGCCCGACCCGATGAAAGTGCATTCGGACTTTGCTTTCTCGCACTTGGAGCATGGCTGGAGCCGGTCGCATTTGATCTAGACAGATGGGATGTTAGATGTGAATCAGTACGACAAGACACAGCTGCTGTTGGAACCGAGAGCCGCCCCACTTGCCTTTCTCCTTCTGCAGCGCTCACAGCTTGAGATAAGCAGTTAGCACACCTTGTACAGCGATCGCAAGTGCATTCCCGTTTTGACACTTACGAGGTCTGGAAGGATCGCCGTTCCATTTGCACGTCGGGCGGTGGATTGGAATTCATCTTGGCCGCTGTCCTTGACGTTCAATAGTCGCGCGAGTGGAGTTGAGGTCTAGAGTCTGGTGTAGAGCTGTGCGGTGCAGACAGAAGTGGGATGGTGATTGACGTCGGAGAGTCGTGTCAACTCCGACGAAGAAAAACCATGATGATGGCGAGAGTGCAGTGCAGACAAGATCAGGCGCAATGCGTGGAGTGCTATGGAGACAATGGTGATTTGGAGATGGAGCGCGAGAGAGCTGCGCGAGGCGCGACGAGGGAATGATTGTGCAATGGGAAGAGGGAGATAAGAAGGGGCATATGATTTGATGCGTGAGCCTTGCACGGCTCAGAAGCACCAGGGCCTTCATCCCGAGTTAGAACCGGTCTATAGCCTGGAGATAAACGCCCTGCACGTGATTGGAGAGAGGACTCGGAATATTTCGTCCGCTTATTTATATCATATCATGTCGAGGCAAGCCATATACAGTGCGGCAGAATGTTACAGATTTCTGTGCAGCGTAGCCAATTGCACCTCCTCGCGGTAGTGATTGCGGCGAAGGCGTGATCGAGATACGAGCTCGGTATGGCCATGCTGACGGGGAATCCGCAACATCTTTTCGCTAGGATTTCTCGTTTGCATATAATTGAAAAGAGATATGAAACGTACTCTCGAGATAAATTCCATGTTCACCATATCGATTAGGCTAAATGTGGTACAATGGAGGGGTCGTGAGGCTGTCGACAAGTAAGCCGCAGGGCTCAAGATAGGCGATAGGAACTGTACCTGCCAAAGAACAGAAGGCTGGAAGAATGAGTCACAGCGCTGCAAGTCCGCATGCACGTAATCGAAAAGAGATAATATGGCGTGAAAAGCATAGCCTTGCAGAAGCAAATGTGTTGGGATGCATGACCTTGCAGTACATTATCAAAAGTATGTGCTTTAAACTCGATTGAGCTGCTACTTTTGGGCTGAGACCGAGGATATGGGGATTATCCGATTTGAGCTAAGCTTTGCGAGTCTGGGTACATGACTTTTATGTGAACTTGAGAGACTATGATACTGGCGTATTGGCTATCTTTAGCAATGCTAGGGGAAGAATCTCCGCAAAACAGAAGACAACAGGTTGTGTGGTTAGAAAATAGCGATTCAAAAAGGTAAAAGCGAAAATGAACAAAGTGTTACCTGGATATCAGGTTATATATATATGATAAAAGTTGAAATGAGAAAGAGCGTTCTCAGATAATGTTAGCGGTAAGCCCCTTTGGTGAATGTGGTGATCTGATACCATAATGCTAGTGATGTTCATCGCAAAGATGTCCATTTAAAACTTTGAATTACTAGAGATATGCTTGAATCTCGGCCAACCGTGTGCAACAAACGCAGCTCAGTGATTATGCGTGGGTATTGAGGAAATGCCATTCCTGGTAGTACATCCCATGTCCATTGTAACGCCATGCTTCCCTTCAGCCACCCACGCAATTATATATTTTCCTTCCATCTGCTACCAAGCAAGAAAAAGCAAAGCAAAGATGAACTACAAATCCCGCAAGTCAGACGATAGGTATGTTTCGGACTTGATGCGGGTAATGACGTACAGGAAGAGAAACGCATTGCGAACGAACTCCAGCGCGATGATAGACAAGTTTAGCGACGCTTTGAGCAAGTAGCAGTCTTTGTGACCTATTTTTGAGAATATCTTAATCGGATGTCTGATGGGTTATCGTAAATCAAGGAATTGGTAGCGGTGTTTTGGAATATCGTCCAGACCTCAAGGAAATCTCAGTACGTCGTGTATATCTCGAGGGTTGGTTCTGGCTCACAAGTAATCTCGCTCGAATTCAGCATCAAGATGAACCGGCACTCTCTCTTCCTCTGTACTTCGTTCTCTCTCCTTGCCCTGATTGGCCACCAATTGTAGCAGAAGTTTATTATTCTGCGACACAATCAGCTCGATTTTGTCGACCTTGTTCTCCAATGCTCGTAGTCGGGCATCATTGCCCATGATTTCTCGCCAATCCTCCTTCGTTAGCTGTCCCTCGACCACCACCCTCCTTGGCGGTTCTGGTGGGTGTGCTAATGCGTATTGTTGCGCTTCCCATTGCTGTTGCTCAAGTTGGACCTGTAAGTCGCGCGTAAGAGCGCGTTCGTTCTGCCGTCTCCGCTTGTGTGGCCGATAACCATTCATGTCTTGCTCGCCGTTGGCCACTACCATCTGTCCATCTTGATGGTGTGGTGGAGGATTTTGGGAGTGTTGAGGGTGTTGTTGGTATTGTTGAGGGGGCTGTCCCATAGGCGCCATGGTTGGAGGTGGTGGTTGTGGTCCCGGATACTGAGATTGAGGAGGATTGGCAGCAGCGGCAGCAGCCTGGAGATTGGAGAATTAGCTATTGCCTTCTCCTACATTTTCAATGGCAATTGGGTAATAATGTCTGGAGTGGCTTGGGCGCCAAGTACATGATATCCAAACGAAATATCACCAAAAACCTTGGGACATTGAGGTGTGAGCTCTTCACTTACTTCTGCAGCTATTGCTTGTCTCCGCGCCTCTTTTCTCTGTTCTTCCACCTTTCTCCTAGCATCCACCTGTCGCATTCTTTCCGCCTCAGCTTCTCCGTCCTCAGTCTTCAGAAACTCCATCCATTGGTCTAGCATGTCGTTTAACTCGCCTCCAGGCTTCTGTGGAATGACTCCATTCTCCCAATCAGCAATTTGGCGGCGCCTTGTCTCTACCAATCTCCCAACCGTGGCGGACATTTGAGCTAGGACCTTGCCAGTATCTTTTTGGAAAGCAGTGTTCACGCCCGTCCAGAACTGTGCCTTGGTTCCTTCCTTGAAGTTTCCCCTTTGTTCATAACAATGTTTCAACATCAAAATATGATCGCGCTCATCAAGATTCTGTCGCGGCTTTCTCGCGCTGCTCCCGGCGGAGGAGAGCACAGAACTTTCGCGCATCTCGCGCGCGGGGGTCATCAAAGACCTTGGAAGAGATGGGGGATTCATGCGGGATTCGGTAGTAGGTGTTGAGGTTGGCGTCTCGTGTTGTTGGCTGTTAACATTGTTCGAAGTCTGCTGCTGCTGTGTTGGAGAGGGCCGCGAATTCGCCGGTGTTGAAGGAGGCAGGATGGGAGCCGGCTGACGGTTGTTGTTGGTAGGCGCCATTGGGACCAATTTAAAGGTATGAAACGCAGAGGGCATCGATTCATTCAGTCTCGCACTGAGGGGAATGATCGTGTTGGTCTGGAGACATCGGCTCGAGGCCATTTCGACTTGCTGTTCTGAGATCATGGATGCAGGGGCGCTAGCTGGATCAGGCTAGTCGAAACCTTATGAAGCCCCTGAGTATTGCTGAAAAAGGAGGCTGATACCTGCACAATTCACTTCCAACGTCCATTCATTGTGGCCAAAAGGTGCCCGATCCTTTAGTCTGCATATCGTCCATCTCTGGTGTTCACCGCCCGCCATTGACGTTATTTCTCACTTCCTTTTGCACACCCAGAGACTATTTCCTAGTCCAACTGAGGGTCTCGAGAGGGTGACCAAGTGCAAGCCTATCTCTCTACATAAAACGTTCATATCTATGTCCAATGACTCCCAAATTCCAACTGTACACAATGTATCTCCTTCCCTCGTTCCTATTACGTTTCGTCTTATGGCCTAGGTCCTGATCACGGCCCTTCCTATGGGACTTATGCGTATTAAAATTAAACCAAGACAACGACATCATTTCCCAAACAGATTTTAAGTTTCCGGGTCACTCTGGGTCACACGAGCATTTCCGTCCACAAGGCTGGCCTCTGCTTATAAGAATGGGAGGTACTTGTCTACTTCAAAATGTATACTTCACCGATCTCAACGTTCTCTACAAATTCAAAAGTATCTGCAAGGATCAGCCCAGACGCCCAGAAATCGGCAGCGGATGTCCGTGTATGAACCATCTTCCTCTGCAGCCCATATGCAAGGCTGATAAGATAGCAGGGCTACCTCTAGTCCACTTCAAGACCTTCTTCACGTTGCTCAAGGGGTTACAGAAATATCAGCCTGACTCGGTACTTTGAGCTGTCCTCAAGATTCACTTTCGAATTGGGTGCACCAATTAGTCCTTCTTGTGTCTTAATCGCATTCATTCTTCTTCGAACCTGCCACCGATCCATCACTACAATCCCACCTTCGCTCCTTCCTTCAAATACCACACCTGCACCCACCTCACTATTCCATTCAGTCCTCCAAAGCAGTCAACGCCTCCAATTCCTTAACAGGACTTGCCTCCCACTTTTCACTCCCACATTCGCTTCTCAGAACAAGAACATTCAACGCCTCGGAACAGCCAATACGTCAGTCAGAACAATCAACCAGGACAGTCAACATATCATAATATTCACAATGCCTTCGTTTCAACAGAATGGCTCGCCGAACTCCACCTTCTCTTTAGAAACCACATCCACATCGCCAATAGCAACCAACAGACTCATGACTGGCGCGTCAGTCCGAAAAGCATCCCGCAACGGCTCTCACAGAACCGCCACAGCGGGCCTCGCACCCACTTATCTCCAAGCCAATCTGATCATCCTGCCTTCACGCTACGCCACCGACTTCCGTCTCCTCTGCGCCCGGAACCCAGTTCCGTGTCCTCTGCTCGCAGAGTCCAAAGCCAGTGGGAGCTGGGACTCTGTCAAATCCTGGATCACGGGACTCTCCGGCGAAGACATAATCACCCGATTTGACGTTCGCCGAGACGCGCCCAAATATATGGTTTACCGGGATAGCAAACTGATCAAGTTCCAATGTGATGACATTCTATCCGAGTGGTCTGAGGATCACGTCGCCTTCTTCATTGGTTGCTCATTCAGTTTCGAATCGGCTCTTTCGAATGCCGGTTTGCAACCTAGACACTCGGTCTTAAGGCGCAATGTACCAATGTACAGAACCAAGATCCCACTTTGTCCTGCTGGTGTGTTTACTTCTGGGACGTATGTGGTATCGATGAGGCCGCATCGTCGGTCTGAGATAGAGGCTGTGAGGAACATAACGAGGCCGTTTACGGCGACGCATGGAGAGCCTCTTGCATGGGGGTGGGAAGCTATCCAACAATTGGGAATTAAGGATATTGACCAACCGGAATGGGGCGATGCTCCATTGATGATTGATGGACGACCCCTAGGACATTGCGAGGGAAACGACGAGGAAATTCCCGTGTTCTGGGGATGTGGTGTTACTCCACAAGAGGCTGTGATGAGAGCTGGTTTGCAGGGTACCATTATGGCTCATGCGCCGGGACACATGCTCGTCCTAGATTGTCGGGATGGGGATATAATGAAGGAGGAGCCATCAGACCGGATACCGGAGTCCCAAGAACCCAACTAATAGTTCAGTCCGTGTAATCTTAGACAGTGTTATGATACCACATAAATCGATGCCACTTTAGATCTTACTACTTTTCTTTTGTGCCTGTCGATTTTCCTGGGCCATCCGCAAAAGCGCATAAAGACTCTGCAACCTAGGCATCTCCAGCCCCTTCTCCCTCGCAATCCTAATCGGATTCCCCAAAATAACCTCCAACTCCATCCTTCCCCCCGCTTCCCAATCCAACAACATACTCGGTTTACTCCCACTTGTATTCCTCAACGTGCTCCTCAAAATCGCTTCGCTGGTAGCAAATTCCTTAGGTAACTCCATCCCCAACACTTTCGGAGCCGTGGTGAGAACTTCATCCATAACCCCTTTCAAGTGACGATAAAGCTCCGGATCTTTGGACATAGCATTGTTTGTTGAGCCACCAGAGAGGACGGCGGAGGGGTTCATGGAGGCGTTGATTGCTATCTTGTGCCACCGCACCAGCTGCAACTTTTGCGCCGAATATGCTTCTGCGTCTTTGATGCCGCCTTGGTGAAGGAGTTGGACAAATCGTTCATTGGATTTTATCGCTATCTCTTCTGTTGTGCTTGCGTCACTATTCCCAACACTTGAAAGATAAGGTCCGATAGAAATTCGAGTCCAACGATTATGTTTGATAAGACCAGGTGCCGTTTGCGCCGCGCTGACGATCGTGACTGCAGATAGTATGATAGCGGTGGGAAACCTCTTCGCGTATGGTTCCTCGACTCCCAGCCCATTCTGTATCAGCACTATTGCGGTATTCCTATCCCCATCCCCATTCTTCACCAATCCCTCCAGTATCGCCGAATCATCGCTAACATCCGGTAACGCTTTCGTGGAAACAACAATGTAATCCCATTCGATGTTCGCTTCTCGCGCTTCTTTCGGATTCGCGAATGTGTGTTGGGGAGTAAAGGTGTAGGAGCCGTATTGCGGAGACGTGATTGAGAAGCCATTGGTAGCCACGGCTTTGTAGTTTGAGCGGCAGATTACTGAGACTTGGACGTTGGGTACTTGGGCGAGTCGTGAGGCGTAGAAGGCACCGACAGCCCCGGCTCCTACTATCAAAATGTTCACCGTCATTTTGTGTGCGTGGCGTGAAAGTTGCGATGTCGCTGGGGAAGAGAGCGGTTGAGCAAGTGAGGGTGTCGTTCGTGGTGACAGGGGCAAACTTTGGGCCTCGGCAATCGTTCACCTTCTCGGGAATCTCCCCTAGAACAGAAGCTGGATTATTCTGGAAGCATAGAAGGTTGGAGTCAAATATTCGAATCCCCCACGCGGGATGAGAAAATTCATCTTTTTTTCTCAATATCAGTGTCTTCGAGTATTGAGATTAGATGCGTCTTGGTCTTCAGCCCAATTTGGCCCCCAATTCCCATGATTATCTCACTGAGAAAGTTCTGTCAGTGCAGGAGATGACCGCCTTGCGAGCAATCAAATTCCCCCTCGTTTTTTTCATGGTTTGCCCGTCTCTTGACGAGTCAAAGCTCGCGGTGGTCCAGCAGTCGCAGCATCGTACCCAGTACCTGCAAGGACCTCTCCTTCGTGTTCGGATGTTGGAACACTGGGAGAAAGAGACGAACAGCTCCTTACGAGAAGCAAACTACGGGGGGGTTCGTTGTCGGCCGCGGGATTGTAAACGGCCGCGATCTGCAAAGCATATGTAGAGAGAAAAGGATGATCCAAGCAGGAGATGATCCAGGCCAATTGCTGCCCGTTGCTCTTGCGAAGGGGCTCAGATACTTCCGCCCTGCACCTAGTCCGTAACATATCAACATTCCATTCAGGCACGAGTCAGTGCGTATGACTACCAACCCGTCCCAAAACATCGAAAACAAGGAGACGCCAAGACACGAGAAAGCATGACTCGCCTGGCCATGCTGTAGTTGCAGCTGCCCTGTTTCACTATTGCCTCTGCTATCTGTGAGCACGAATCAATTACATCTTCTATCAGATTCGCCTAGGAATTCAATTTTATGATTTGACCGATCGTCGATCATCCGTAAGCTTATTGTTATTCCTTGAGGATCTTATATGTCTCCGCTTGCTGAACTAGTGGTTCGTCCTTCTGAAAACCCTTGGCTGTTTCCCCAGATTCCTCTCAGTTGCTCTCATGGGTTTCTCCTTCCTTAAAAGCTCTTCGATCATGTCCAAAATGGCTTGAGCTTTGTGTGATGAAGCGACGCCGACGGCTCTGAGTAGAATCTTCTGATTCGAGAGATTTCTTCTGTACTTGAAAGATACCAAGTGGACAACGGCGAATTTCGGGTTGAGTCGAAGCATCATGAAGCTCGTTGGACTCGTGGGCTTCATCTCTACGATCCTGCATGCAACCTCTGTCCAAGCGGATATACAACAATACCTGAACTCAGTACCAGAATGCGGGGTAAGCACCACGTCCGAATAAATGTGTTTAAGTTGACAGGACCGCAAGCTCAGTTGCATCACCTCTGCCCTACCGCAATTCAACCGTAGTGCCGCGGAATCATGTATTTGCGACGACAAACCACTCCTGACAGCTCTAAGCAATTGTATCTCTCAAAATTGTTCAGTCATTGATCAACTACGTAGGTTGTCATCCATAACTGTGTGGCGCACACTGACACCAGGTATAGAAACCGTCAACCTTACCATCCATCAGGCATGCGGTAAACCACTCCAATCTCGCCAAGCACATCTCATCGGCACAGTCGGTCTCGGAGCCGTCGCGTTCGCTCTCGTCAACCTACGCTTGTATTCAAGATGGAGGTTAGGCGGCACCTGGAACGCGGATGATTGGATCATGGTTGCAGTAGACGTGCGTGCTCCAATATCCGCCTTCATCATCAGTGCTAACTTCTGTCAAGATGAGCCTACCTCCATTCATGATCGTAGGCTGTCTCGCAGTTGGCATGGGATTCGGATTAAACATCTACGATATTGGGACCGCCCATCTTGTCACTGCCCTTGAGCTCTTCTTCTTTGGCGAAATCGCTTACGTTACTATCCTCGGGCTATGCAAGACTTCAGTCCTCCTGTTCTACCTACGCATATTTCCATATGCTCGATGTCGAGTCGCTTGCTACGTTATGCTCACCTGGGTGGCTATTAGCACTGCGCTGTATCAATTTCTGGTCTTGTTTCGATGTCTACCACTCTCATACAACTGGGAAGGATGGAAGACCGATCTTGGACATCCGGATCGATGCCTAAACCTGAACGTACTCGGCTATTCATCCGCTGGCATCAACATCGCGCAAGACATCGTCATTCTACTCATTCCCATCCCATGGCTTATCGGCTTGAACACCAGTCCCCGAAAGAAATTTCAAATACTCGTCATGTTCGGCGTTGGAACATTGTTCGTCCACCCCCTCCCCACGGTCCTCTCAACCATCCACTCCCCCAACTAATTCAATTTCTACAGCGTCTGCATCTGTTCCATAATCCGCATCACCACCCTCCCCTCCTTGAAAGCAACCAAGAACCCAACTTGGGAATTCACAGACCCAATGTACTGGACCGCAATCGAAGTCTATGTCGCGATCATTATCCCCTCGCTTCCCGCCATTCGCGCACTTCTATCACATCACTTCCCCCGCTTCTTCGCAAACGATACGCCGATTCCGAGTCTGGTTGCTGGACTGAGTCCTGCGCAGCATAGTTATGTGAGGACGAGATCGATTACGAGATCTACCAAATCCACCAAATCAAACTTCATCTCCAGCTTAATATCTACATCAACATTTGGCTCTAAAGGCTCAACGAAGAGCCAGCGAAGTATGCGTGGAGATGAGTGTGAGGGAGATGGGAGAGAAGAGTGGTTGGATTTGGGAGATAAGAATAAAGGAACGGTGCATACTGGTGTCATTGCCGGGAGTGGAGATGAAGATGAAGATGCGCGCGCAGATCTAGGATGGAATTCGAGATCGGGGATCTTTGTCAGTACGATGACGATTACGGAGACTATTGTTAATGTGACTGAGGGAAAGCGGGGGAGTTGGTTGGATGATATTGAGCTTGGTGAGGGAGGGAGTTGGGAGGGTTTTGATGATGGGAGATGAACACCAGATGCACACGTTGGACTTTCGTTGTGGAGAATATCCGAAGGTGAAAGTGATATTGAATGAAAATAGGGACGTCGAGGAGCAATGGTTGGAAGGCAACTTCAGCGGAAGAAGGGACGTTGGCGGAAGGAGGGACGGTGGGAGAAGAATCAACATTGGGAAATTGGTAGAGGAAGGGAAATTTGGCGGAAGAAGGGCTATTGACGGAAGGAGGGGCGTTGAGAAAGTACCCGACACCCAACAAGGCAGGGACAATCATTTAGGTAGAAAGTCCGAATTCGGATCCAACATCCAACCCAAGCCGATCAACATCATAATCCCTCGCAGTCCACCACATTCACCTAAGGCACTGCTCAACAGTACCTCGTCGTGTAATCTCCTCGAGATTTCTCTTGAGCCATGTCGACAAAACCCAACTTCCAAGCTTGTAGCTCGGTCGCGCCCATGTTTGGATATGGCTATGCCTTTAAAATAGTTTGCGGATTCCTTGGCGCGGGGAGGAGAGGCAGAAGAAAGGACGGACAAATTTCCGATACAAATCTGGAATCGCCGCAGGAAAAGAAGCAACATACTTCAAATGTCCGACGAAAGAGCTATGGCTCAGGGTTTTGATCTTTTGATACTCTATGATATTCTGTATGTATCTCTAGATTACACAGTGATTAGATCACTTCGTCCTCGTTACTTGAATCTCAACTTCATTTCGAATTGGTCTCGGCCATTGTTTTCTTGTTTCTCATTCCTACCTACTACGTTCCTCGAGTGAAGGGAGATTCCTGAACACCTCCAGCCGCAATTTATTCTGCTCACTAATCAATCATCCAACCTAGGAACCAACTCCCCATTCCCCTCATTAAGCCTCACCCTACACAAATCCTTACTCACAATCTCCTCCCTCATCTCAACATACCTCTGCACATCAACCGCAGCATCCAAATACCGTCCACTCATAAAATCCAACTCCCCTGCCGCAATCTTTGTCACCAGCCCCGCAGCCATATGCGGCGTATCAAACTCAACACCCTTCAAAGTCCCAACCGCCATCTCCGCACTCTCTTTCTCCCCCATCTTCCCTTTTCACTAACACAACTCCCCACCCTTTTCTCCCTTCCTTCAACTTCGTCTTCGAAATTAAGATAAAATCGGGTCTTGATACAACCGGGGTGGAAGGCGAAGCATTTGATGTTGTCGTTCTTGTTTTCTGCGTCGTTGATTTCAGCGAGGCATACTTGGCCTAGTTTTCCGATGATATAACTTCCCATCCCGGAGTTTAAATGAGCGCCGCTACTTGAAGTGTAGATAATCCTCCCTCCTCCTTTCTGTTTCTTCATAAAGGGCAATACCGCGCATGTACAAACGCATGCTCCCTGTAAGGAAACCGAACAGTATCCCCTATTCCACGAAAAGTTCTCAGTCAGTACTGTACTCACGATTCACGCATTTCAAAAATTGACGAAATTTCCAGGAGTACCGACACATTCTTGACTGGCAAACCAAACAGCAAAAAAGGGAGCAGTGCTCTGAAAAAGGCAAGACTCGCACCAAATCCCCGAATCCGAAATATCAGTCTTTAGCCATTGAGGCGGACGTCCTGCATTCATAGCCAAAACATCGATGCTTCCAAACTCTTCAACGACTTCCTTTACTAGCTTCATCACTGCCTTGAAATCCGTAACATCAACTACCGCCGCCTTAGTCTTGACATCAGGCCTAATATCCTTACAAATCCGAACCGTTTCTTCGACCTCTTCTTTTTCGAGCGCGAGGCAAGTGATTGATTGACGAACAGGAAGCGTGGACGAGGAATTCTGAGATAGCTCTTCCAACACCATGACCCGCCCCAGTGACTATGACATTCTGTCCTTTCAGACTTTAGGCAAGTTCTGGGTTCACTCTTGGATCGGTGGTGGGAGTGCAATCGTGGAGAGTTCGTGGGAAATTCATTTCTGTGGAAGTAAGTAGGTATGTATTTGAAGGTTAGAGAGAGGAAAGTCCTGTTGGCAAAAACGAAATTTTGGGAAATAGGGGATTGTGTTTGAATGGCGATGAAAATGGGGAGGGAAAGGATGATAATGAGAGAATGGTACAGTAGTAGGTAGATATTTACCCTACATAAGCCCATTTGAACATTCGATATATATACCCCGCATCCACTTACCCCACATTCGACATCAATCGTGGAGAGGAAATGTTTAAAGACCCCTTTTTCACAAATCGGGATCTTACAAATGGATAATTAGATTATAATTCAAAGACTCATCTCATAAGTGAATCAACCCCATCTTTCGCTTGCTTCCGGATCCGGTAAATGTTGGTGATGGCCCCACATACCTCATTTCCAGGGGTATAAGTTGCTATCATAAATACTTTTCGGCTTGATCAGTTAAGTATTTTTTCGAATCTTCAAACAACAGAATTCCAAACTACGTACGTACATCGGTCTTAGCTAGACCAGAGAGCAATATTTTTTGGCGAGCATTTCACCAACCGTCTCTTGCCTGAGCCCTCCTAAGCGAGCATACCCCCTATTTTAGCGAGTTTCCTCTCCAGCAATCCCCTTTCATTTCCTGTTGAAAAAGAGGGTCACCAATGGGAAGCAAGCGGAGAAAGTTGCCACTGCCGCAGAAATGCGCAACAAAAGCAATGTTCTAGCTATGAACGGACATTCAAAGATGGAATTTCAAGGACCTTCTCAGAAGCAATCACAAATCACAAACTCAGCCAAAGACGAAAGTCAGAAAGGGTATCTTCTCAATTCAATTCTTCCTACACCGCTGTGCCTGCTGCATTCAGCCTTGCTTGCTCTGCTTACTGACATCTACAAATCCATACTATACTCCAAACTCTCTCATCTCATCCCCAATTCTACATTCTCCTGAATACCTCTGCTCATCCCTCTTCTCTCTGCCAGCCTATTTATGACAAAAGAAACAATTAAGTAGGTGCGGATACACCTCAGCAGTGATCCTGTAGTCTATCTATCCCTTTCCCTTGTGAATGAAATTCTTGCCATCCCAACCCGTCCCATCCGAAGCCAACCAAACCCTTGATATCATCCCAGAGAAGAAAAGGAAGAATCCATAATTTCGAACTTGACTCTCCCGCCTGGCCCAACCTGTGGTATTTTGATTTTTGAAAGTAGACTTTTGCCGCCATCCCAACCCAAGGAGATCCTTTAGCTACGTCGACTTCTGCAAAGTGACTGCTATGTTTTCATTCCGCTGAAAATCGAAGAGAATACCACCAAACCCGCTTAGCCAAGCTCGCCCTGTCCTTGAACACCTCTCTCGAAACAAACGGAAGAAATCGAAAAGTCGCCAGCGAAGGTCGATAGTTGGATATAAGCGAATGGAGAGTATGAACTGTCCCATCTGAAACGCCAAACGCCAAACGCCGAACAGCCATGCCAGGCCTTCACCACCCGAAAAATCATGAAAGAAGAGATCACATGCTCCCCAACGGCCGTCCGAAATTGAAGCTGGGCTTCAATCTCAACACCGGCCCATCGTCTTTCTCCTCGTCATCGTCCTCCATTTTCCTGGATGGAAGAGAGAGTCTATCATCTCGACTGTCTTCCGAGTCATTACTCGGACTAACATCAGCACTCTTCCTCGCCTCCTCTAATTTCTCCACTAGCTTGGATAGGAACGCATCGTTCTTAGCCTCGTCGTGCGTCAATCCCAGTGGTCCAGAGAGTTCTCTATCGCCGTGATCGTCCTCTTCTCCCTGCTCATCGTATACCGGCTTGGGGGCGTGCTCATGGCCTGCGACAACAGAAGGTCGATGCAAATTCTCTCTCGCGTCATGATGTGGCTCGCAATGATAGGCCTGTGTAGGTGTCGCAATACCACTCTCTCCATCTGCACCCAAGAAAGAGAATTTCGAGAGGGAGTGATTTGGTGTATGTCCAGCATGCATTGTTAACCTCTTATTCTCCGGCTGAGTCACAACTTCTAGCGTCTTCAACTGCTTGTGTTCCTGTGAACTACTTCTGCTGATATTCGTGACATCTCGTGGAGGAGGCTTAATGTCCGGTGAGAGCTTTTGTGGTGAGCGTCTAGGACTCAGTACTCGGGCTACAAATGTAGGATCAACGGCAGAAGCTTTGATAGAAACGCCTTCTAGCTCAGGTTGGATTTGTGAGATATCGATACTTTCTGCAGGTGCTTCTTTGATAGGCTCAAGGTCGTGGGTACTGGGTGGAGATTGGATGAAGTCCGAAGATGTGAGCTCTTTGTTCGTAACGCAGATTGCGGTTTCTCGCGGCGCATGCACATCATCAACTCGTAGATCTGTGTTCTTGGAAGGATTGAAAGTTCGACTAGGGTTCCTCGGAGCGGGTGCGTAGAATGGAGTCCCATCAGCATTTCGTCCCGATTCCTGCGGTACGGCTCGGGTGTGTACGCCATCGATGCTGCCACTACCTGTTCCTGATGCGCCGTTTGATCCGGGACTCGTGAAGCCGCCTAATCGTTGTCGGTGAGGAATAGGATGTGGTGCTTGCGACGGGCTTCCTCTGTTGCCTAATTCTTTTTCCAACTCTGATATTCGTGCCTTTAGGATGTCTCGCTCTTTGTCCCATAATGCTCGCTCCTCCTCCCACATCTCTTCTGCCCTTGCTCGGTCTGCCATCATGTGTGCTCGCTCGCCTTCACTCTGAGTCCTCAGCTTCTGTGTATACGCTCGCCAATCCTCGACCAGCGCAGCGCTGTTATCCTCTGCACTCCCACTCCTCGTTTTCGGCGGCGAGATCGGGTGATTCTGCGATGGCGATGAGAGATGGGTATTTGGAGATGGCGAGCCGCTATTGTGAATTGAAGAAAGGTAGTCGGGCACACTGCGCGGCACCGTCTGAGGAGAGATCATCGAATCATTGCGACCAGGGTATTTGCGGGGAGAATCGAAAGCGCCGGAGGGAAGGAACGAGTCTGATGGATGTTTGGACATCTTGATGGTTGTGTTTGGAGGTTGCGGTGGGTGTTCATTGACTTTGGACTGTTCTATGCGGACTTGATGTTCCGTATGACGACACGCGACAGTCGGGAAGGATCGCAAACCCAATGTAGCGGAATGGGTAACCTTATTCGTGACTTGGATGATGGTGGATTGAAGAGGAAGATAGCGCCTCAATATACGATCATTTTCTCATCAGCGGTGTGTTGTTCTTTGTTTGAAAGGGGGAGTATGGAGGTGGAGATGGAGAGGCAGAGTCAGAGTTGGTGTTGAGTGTTCGGTGTTCACAAGTACGTACTGGGCCTAGATCAAAGGCCCGATCCGCCCGTGAAGCCAATCGACGGCCGATCAACTGTCCATCAAATAGGGTTCCAAGGCGTGTCTTTAGCGAACTCTTTCTTCCTTCTAGACCGTCGTCCTCCGTCTCATCGACCGTTGAAACGCGGTTCGAATAGGGGAGCTGGGATAGGGGATCCGGTCGACTGGTTCGCTAGATGCCCTGATTTGCACGGCAAAATGCATTCCCCTGAATCAAGAGGTGCGTTGACGTGTCAAATCCTTGCTGTCCTACCCACGGCCCCCCTGAACGACGTGGTGCCCTTGAGGCCCTGAGGTGACGGAAGAGTCGGCAGAAGTGAAGGAGAGATATTGCTGGAGTTTCACGCCTTGCTGGCTGGTACCCAACATTACAGACAGATTACAGAGACTTCCGAATGACCTCTCGTTGCAATTAGGTTTTATTGAACACGTCTGATATCACGTGTATCTTAAAAATGGGTAACAAAAAGGGGAGTAAATGCTGTGATTTCATATTGTCCTGCACTTCAAATCCATCTGCTTTTGAGCACCATACACATCTCTCACCGCCTTCTTCAACTCCATAATTCTTATGAATTATATCAACTTCTTCGATGACCTCGGCATTTACCTCCTCTGCCGACCTATCAGCGTCCTCCAACGTATCCATTTATTAAATCTCCTCGACGACATGGGCATTATCCTCATCATTCAACCGCTCGGGTACCTGCACCGTCTTTGCCGAGGTTCTGCTCCAAACTGATAATAGATAGTATGCTGGATTCGACTCGACCCAGGAACCGAAGAGTTCGACATAAGAGTCGTTCTCGTTCGATATGAACTTGCGGTGTGCAAGGTTTAAGCGACGATAGGGCGAGCTTGTCACGCTTAGTTATATCGACGGAATTCAATGCCAATGGCCCCTGGCTTGTCTAGTAATCATACAATCTTCGAGGCAACAGTAGCCTAAAATTGGGATCCGTTTGTACAGCAAACGACTGTGGACCAGCTGCATGTATACGACCCGAAGCCAAATGCTTCAGCAGGAGGATCGATATCTGACGACCCCAATAATCGGACAACATACTGGGAGTTGAAACTTTGATGAAGATTTGGCAGAGGAATGAAAGCGGGCCCTTAGCCTAGGAGCCTTGGGTCTTTGGGTGAAGGCGGTGGCTGAGGGATATAATACGCGGAACTGTTTTGATGAGTGTGAGAGTTACGATATTATGTCTTGAGAATTTTCATTGGCGCTGGCGCTCTTCTTTTGTTGCATTACTATTCGGATTCAGTCAGTGGTTAATGGATGAGATAACACCGTGGAGGAAACTCACTTGTGATGTTTCCCATTCCGTCTGAACTTTCGCGACCTTCTTTTCGCCGAGTTGCAATGGTTTGAAGAAAGTTATGATGACAAGGCCTGCATTTCCATCATTTCGAGTCAAACAAGATCTAGAGTTCCGATGGTCAATAATCTACTATCCATGTCCTCTAAAGCCCTTCCATTTATGTAGTCATGAACATAAACTATACCGACCTCAGTGTGGCACAGCGAGAGCGCCTCTGCACGCTGTGCCGACAGGAACTTGTAAATCTCAAGAAGCAGAGGAGTATTACATCCAAGCACAATAAAAATTCCCTATGCTTCCAAATCTTCCTTCTACAGCCTACCTCCATTGTACATACACAGTCTATCAGAATCCACTACGCCAAGGATATGTGGAAGAGCTGCAAGACGAAAGGTAGCATTGAGGAAGGGTTCGATATACATCATCGCCCTCTCATTCTCCTCCACACCAGGTGCCGATGGTTCGAAAGAAGAAGGGACTTTTCCCCGGACCGCGATGATGACTGCAAACATAATTTTCCAGTCATTAATTGGAGGGTCGCCGCCTTCAGCCGTGCGGTTGAAAGTCAGTGTACGACAAAACTCTTCTGTTTTCTACTTCCTGCTGGTTTCGCTGTTGAGGTGTGTGTTGTCTATTATGTAGAGATATGCGTTTCGGACTCTTGATATCGCGTCTCGTGCGCGAGAGCTTGTGAGCCATGCTACCTTGTCACGAGAGTGGTACTTTTGTACCTCTTTGCTAAGATAACAAAGCTCGATATCAGAGCGATGGAGCAAGAGAAGTTTCATGGATCCAATCTTTTCTATCTGAATGCCTTTAACTCACAGGGTGACACTCAGACTCGTCGTCTTTCCTATTCGACTCTGTCGCCGGTGTTCGAAGTATTTGGATGGCCGACACAGAAATGTAGCCTTCGTTCTCCCATACCCCCTCGCACGAAAAGCTCTCGCAGACCCAGTAAATATATACCCCTCTTTGTAATACTTCAAATCCGCCTTCCCACCCTGCGTCCATGAGGGTGCTGGTATACGTGCTTCGATGAGCCAAATGCATCTCCTCGCAATTATACGCATACGAAGTGACCAAAAAATCGAGACTCCCATGCTCGCCAATTAGCCACTCTAGGACTTTCAAATGGGTTTTCCATTTCGAGCATTCGTAATCGATTGGTGGAGATGAGGACTGGCAATCAAAAGTTAGATTCATAAGAGCGTAGATACGATCCTCTCCATCGTTCGTTAAAGCTAGATGATGCGATTGAAGCAACGTAATTAGGGATTTTGCTGGTTTTACTCGACGTTTAGCTACAGATTCGCGGGACTGGTGTAACGTAGGTAAAGCGTCGTATTGCATGGATATTTCGCCCAGGATGTTGGAGAACGAATCGAGGGTTCGTACCCAAGTGAATTCTCCTGCAACATCAGCCATTTGAGCCCGTAGCTCGAGATGACTGAGATATGTCTCGCTCCATGCTGTTGCGCATGCTACAGCTGTTTCCCACGGTGCGGGTTTGGGTGCCGGAGAGGATTGGAGAGTTGGAGCGAAGGTGGTTTCTTGGATGATCCAGACGCGTTTCCAGTATGAGTGTCGAAAGAGTAGGAGGACACAACGCTAGTGGTGTTCGTAACGCGCTAGGTTGTTTGTGATGGTCTGTTTGAACCAACGAGATATGTCTTTCTGTGAACTGCCTGAGGATAGGAAGTCCATGGTAGGACGACTTGTCCGTGTAGTTGTATTAAGCTAGATGTAGGCCTTCGTTGTATGCATATATATCTGTCCCATCGTCAGGATCTGCTAACTGCGCTCTTGGTCATCTTTTTGATTGTACAGAGAGCATCGACCCAGAGCTTTTGCACGTGATTAGGCAGTCGCAGTTGGCCTAGAGCGGCTTCGAGACCAGAGGTGACGTAAAGCAATTCGCCATTGAATTGAATGACTTTTAGATGATGGAGAGGTCCCTAGGTATATGATAGAGCTTGATATGTGACTGTGGGATCGTCAAGACTGATATGTTGAAGTTCACACTCAATAATCTCATCTCCCGTACCAGGTGCAATGTTCAAAATTCGAATCTTGTTCATATTGGGGTCCAGCACTTGATAAGTGTCAAAGATACTTCCCATCCATATCTTAGATTCAGGTATAGCTTTCTCAACAATTCTCGTGATTGGGAACCGTGTCCTTGTGGCTGCTATATCGAATCTAAGCATCATGGATTTCTCATACGTAGCCCAAATCGTGACTATAGCAATAGGAGTTCCCGAGATAATCTGCGGTGGCATTCAAATGCTGACGAGAAGGATAGATGGTCATTGACGAGAGAAGTGAGTATCACTCCCCGGACCAAAGCTCCTGTCAGGGTCAACCCAGCGAGAATTATCAAAGTCCAGAAAAAGACCAGCTTCCCGGGACTTCGAATTGATGCTGGAGTCATGCTGATCATTGGAGACTAGATAGACAGACATATCCAATGTTCAATGGGAAAAGTGAGAAGGTGAAGATGTCATCTGCGCTGCTCGTAAGCGATTTGATGGCTAAATTCTACCGCTGTCGGCAATGTTCATTGAGCCCTTGTAAGCTGCTGCACAACTAGCAAACCTCTCGTAACAAAGTTTACGACGATTCAAGGTTTTCACTTCACTTGAAATGACTTGCATCGGCTGTCAAATCGATGTAGCTGCTTCCCTCACTTGATAAGGGAGCTCGCATAAAAGGGGGCGATTGATTCCGGAGGAGAAGAACGGATAGGATCGATTGAAAATTCAAGATAAGTGGATAGACGGACGTGACTGCTTTGGAGTGATCAACGATGCCTAGTGTAAAAAGCTAGAACCGATTTCGTAGTGCTTTAGGTTCTACGGACACCAGGTGCCAGAAGTTTGAGAACCGGATCTCGATTTGCAGTTGCTGGATCATGGAGTAGATTCTAAAGTATTTGGAGCCTCAACTTTCAGTACCGTAGCATATCATCCGGGAGGATACTTCAGCTCCTTTCCGATGGAGAATGGCAAACTTGTAGAAAGGAAGGTAATGACTAATGCTATCTCGATAAATTAAACAAGTTCCGGCTTGGAAGAAGGAATTCCCAACGGATGAATTGAAATAAAGTCTAGACCCAAAATTCATGAAACATCAGCAGACATCAGAGCTGCATAAGAAGAAAATCTGCTGTGAATTTCACATGCCTTCCCTCTTCCGTCCTGAACTCGCAGACGGGAAGCAAGATGAAAACTCTGCTCAAACTTCCCTCCCACGAAGCCAACAACGAAACAGCAAGTAACGAAACTTCCCAATAAGGATTCCACACGCGAGCAGCACTTAGCTGCATGAATCCTCTGCACAATTTGCACAAGGCTTCGATATGCATGAGATTCCGCATCGATGATCCGGGTGCGACTGTATTGTTTGGAGTCGCACAACGTTAGAGTACAGCTACGGCGGGTTGGTAGAGGCTGCAGATGCAGTTGGCGTAAATGCCTCAGTTGAGCGCGTGACAGTAAACTTTGTGGGGTGAGCGCGGGAGGAGTTTCATAGGCGAGAGTTGAGCCGCGAGACACCGCTGTTTTGGTCTCTGACCGTACTTTTGCTGCCGAAGATAGAATCGGGCTCGGCTTAGTGCTCGGGATCTTGGTGCCGAGTTGGCATCGTACAGGTTCTGTGGAGAGAGTGTCCGTTTCGTATTGAGAGATCTGTAGTTAACTTGGCATTTATAAAAACGGAAGATAGAGTTGTCCCAGGACATTGGTAGCACGTTGATATCGGGAGAGACCCATGCTGAACATTTCTCCACGATCCTGCAGAGAAGCGGAATGTTTCCATCCCAGCCGCAAATAAGCTTGCATGATGCAGGATGTTTCTGAATTGAGGGGATTGTGCAGGTATCTACGTCTAATGTAGGACAGGCTCATGGAAGCGAAGCTTGTTTCTGGAGGTGTGCGTGATTTAGAAGAGTTAAGCGATTTGATGGTTGAGATAGAGAAGTCTTGTTATCTCCACGCCTTCGAAGATCTTCGTCCAATTCTGTGAATGCTTCCTGCGGATGGCGGTACCAGGATCGGACAATTTTGGCAAAAGGTTGGACGAGAAGCCGGATGAGACCAGGTCTAGATGTAATCTTACAAAAGAAGAGTATTCGTGGAACAGATGTATCCAATGGCTTTCGGAGGATTACGAAAGGCGGGAGGGGACAGAAAGTTATTAGTTGTGATCTGTAGCTGAACATCTGTGCCGTCGAAGTCGATACGAAAGTCAATAATCCCACATTTGACAGCGGTCCCGTTCCTCATTCGGGGTTGGTCTAGCCGCTAGAACACCCTAGCCACTCTGGAACAGTAATATCATAGCAGCTTTAAATATGATGTTGGCCAGAGTATCATGGTGATTGTAGCGGTAACGATAAAGGACGCTTTGGGTGAATTGTGAATGGTGGTAGACCTTGCGGTCCCATGCCATGGATTGTGAATTCGGGGTCTGCCGCCATGGCGTCTTCGATGCGCAAGGAATATGACGGCATCTGGCGGGGTTGGGAAGGATACTTCTGTCCGGATCGTCGTTGTGCTTGAACGTAGTATGCCCCGGCGCTTCATATTGATGATCAAGCAGTTATTTCCGCTGTCAAATAACGTCCTCCTTCTTCTGAGCAACGGGATACACGAATGGAAGCCCATGACTCGTTTCAACTTTAATAAAATCGCAATTCCTCATCTGAGCGATGAATACGATCGATCCTCTTCCCACATTGCTGACTCCTATCTCCAAGTTCACACTGACATCCGGCAGACCCTTCTTCCGCTCGAATAGGACTGTCGCAGGGATATAATATCGCGATTGCCGCCGGCTAAAAGCCGGGAAAGCTGGATCCTAAATTTGCTGGTGACTTGTTGGGAGTCAGGGAGATATCGTGACTGTGGTCATACAGTCATCCGTCGTTCGGAGGAATAAGGGAGATGATGTGCTCTCGGTATCCGAGAGAATCGAAGATTGATGGTCTGACCAGCCGCATCCCTCTGGATGTGGTGTTGCCTTCCATTGTTCTTGGTGCCTTCGATGCATCTTGGCTGGCTTGGTTCGGCCTTGGCCGCTCATTTTCCGCCATGGCAGAGCTGCACGAGTTTATCATTGATCAATGATCATCGCCAGCGTACCTGCTTCTTGGCGTAAAAACTCGTTCGTGTGTTCTTGGCTGTGCTTCGTGGTGGTAGGATGGAATGTCCACCCTCCCTATTAGGATCTCGCTGCAGTAGGCGAGTATGGTCAGATGCGCTTATCACTGATGATATACCGTCTCCAGCGTAGATGTTCCGTCAACTGCTGTTTCCAAGCATCGTCAGAATCTGCCAAGCCAAGATATCTTGGCTGGATGTCCGGTTTGGGCAGAGTACATTGGGGAACGGGGCTACTCCATAATATGCTGAATGGTTAAGACATCCTGTAGAGATCCAGGAAGACGTCGTCAAGTTTTCTAGCTGCATGTGTTTGCGTGCTTGTCGACACAGCTGATACTTCGGCATTTGTGGAAGAGCGAGTCTTTTGGGATGTTGAGGTGCGGGTCGAGAAAGTAGGTCTTTAAAGCATGGGATTCGACAGAAAGAGGGCCTCTCCATAAAAATCTATAACCGATTTCCACGCCCAATGCACAGACACGGCCAATGCACACTCGTTTAACACTAAAATCATCAATTTTCGATATTTAATAACTTTTTATATAGAATAGCTATAATTGCGAAATTTGGAATATAAAATCTTTATATAATAGACGTTAAAAATCGAATTTAAAAATTTAAAAAAGTTTATTATAATTATATTAAAACTATATTTTAAATTAAGAATTTTTTAATATTTTAAAATTTTTATAGATTTTAATAATTTAAAATAGAAATAAAATATAAAATAAGTATCTATTAAATAGACTTTATAGTATATATAAAGTAGATAGTAAATAATTAGTTTTATACGAATTTATTAATAGTATACAAATTTATATAATTTAAATGTTT
>MU119478.1:0-39020 GCA_014904845.1 Acephala macrosclerotiorum
TTTTATATTTTAAAAACAAAAAAATTTTTAAATTTAAAATTTTTTTTTTTTAATAATAAATATTTTTATTATTTTTTATTTAAAAACATCGAATAATTTATCGATATTTTTTTTTAAAAGATTTTTTTTATATTTTTTTTTTATATAATAAATATTTATAATAATTTTCGAATTTTAAAATATTTTAAAAAGTAATTAATTTTATTTCGAAAATCGAATAATTTAAATAATAATTTTTAAATCGTTTATAAATTAAATTTCGAGTTTAATAAATATATATTAAATATTCGACTTCGTAAATGCTTTTTTTATACGTTTTTAAAAAGAAAATAAAAAAAACGTTTAAATATTAAAATTAAATTATAAATAAAAATTAAAAATAATTTATATTTAAAAATTAAAATCGATATATTATATAAAAAAAAAATTTACTATAATAATTTTATATTAATTCGTTTAATTAATAAATATTATATTTATATATAAAAAATATTTATTTATTAAAAAAAAAATTTTATTACGAGAATTTTTCGATTTAATAAATCGTTCGAATATTTATTATAATTATATTAATTTGAGTTTTTTATTATTTTATTCGTTTTTAAAACTAATAAAAAAAACTTTATTATTCTTTTTGTCGGGACATATATATCATCACGTGACGCATGTCATGTGACGATAGAAGTTGAAAGTATATAATTTTAATTTCTATTTTTTTAATTAAAAAAAAATTACTATAAAATTACAAATTTATATTATATAATATATTATCGAGTAATTACATAATACGAGTTATAGTTTAAAACTATAAGATTTTAATAATATTAATATTTTTAATTATTTTATATTTATATATTTTATAATTCGTTATTAATATTATAATAAATAAAAAATAATATTATTATTCGATCGATTATTAAAATATATACTAATAAAAATATAAATTTTCAATTATCGTTTTATTTGTTTTTAGTAATTTTATTAAATTTATATATTTTTAACGTTATAATTTTTTTTATTATACGTAATATATTAATAAAAAAACTTTTCTCGTTGAAATTTTATATATTATTAATCGTAATACGATATTTTTCGATAATTTAAACGAATTAATATATTTTAAATAAATTAATTAAATTTTAATAAAATAATAATAATAAATAAAAATAAAAATAATATTAATATAAAAAATAAAATAAATATTAAAATATATTTTACAAATACGCGTAAATTGTTAATATTACGTAAATACGCACTTTTGAATTTAAATTTGTATTAATAATAAAATTAAAAAATTTATTTTTTATTTTTTTTTTTTTTTTTTTTAATTTTCTTTATTAAATTTTTAATAATTTGATTCGTTGAAAACATTTTACGATTAATAAATTTATTAATATAATCGATTAAAATCTCTTTTTAAGCATTAATAAAAACTTAATAAAAAAATGCTTAAACTTTACGACGAGTCTTAATAAAACTACGCATTTTTTTAGATATCGACGTGCGATCGCATTTAAATTTTTTTACTACTTTAAAATAATCTATAAACTCTCTTCTTCGAATCGTATCTATTGCAGCGTTCACAGCTGCTGATTTATCCGCTCTAGCCATGATTAAGTGGTGATAGTGGGGTAATTTTTAAGGATATTTTAAGTAGGATTTTGATAGGGATGGGATTTGGCACGGGATCTCGGTTAATACTCCTCGATGTTGTGTTTCAAATATTGCATAACAATGCCGCGTTCGTGCCTGACCCATACCAAGGGTAATACTGGCTCTACTCTCACTTCTATCAGGCTGGCGATTCCAAAAGGGTTTGAATACTAAACAAAGTACATAAAAATTGTGCAGAGCACAAATGCTAGGTGGGGCCGCAAAGATCCTGGCCTAATGGGCGGAGTCCGCACCTCCACCGCGGGTTCCGACGAATTGCCTAACTAGGAATGCAAAGAAGGTGGGCAAGTAACTTCCCCGCTGCACGTTCACACTTCATCATCCTCAATAAAAGCAATGGAGCTACCTCCTGATTACTTAGGCTAATACCCCAGACCGAGGCACTATTTATCGACCTCACCTGTCTTGTATACTTTCTTCTCTCTGTTCATAGCACCGTCGCGAAGGAAAGCCCCAATCGAGACCGAAATGGCCACAGAAGCACCTTTTCTCGCACATTTGCGGCTTGTCGCATCACAGTCGCATATCACCCCCCAAGTACTCGAGCACCAATATTCAGGATCAGGCACGGAGGAAGACCCCTATATCGTCGAATTTCTACACAACGATCCTCGAAATCCACGCAACTTCTCGACCCGGGGGAAATGGTTCATTACCATTCTCGTTGCCGTTGCCACGCTTGGGGTCACATTTGATTCTTCTGCATACACTGGTGGCATGCGGCAAATTATACAACAGTTCGACGTCAACGAAGAGGTTGCCACGCTTGGCATATCACTGTTCGTCCTGGGCTTCGCCATCGGTCCTCTACTCTGGGCGCCTCTTTCAGAACTGTATGGCCGTCAGATTGTGTTCATAGCCACCTATGGAGTTCTTACTGTCCTGTGTGCCGGTGCAGCTGGAAGCCAGAATATCCAAACTCTCATCGCCCTGCGTGCCTTCGCTGGTGCCTTCGGATCAAGTCCCCTGACAAATGCCGGAGGTGTCATTGCGGATCTATTCACAGCGGAGCAACGTGGACTAGCAACCGCTTTCTTTGCTGCTGCTCCGTTTCTTGGGCCAACACTCGGGCCTATCGTAGGTGGCTTTGTGGGGGAGACTGAAGGATGGAGATGGATTATAGGGTTGATGGCTATTTTCTCTGGCGTTATGTGGATCTTGTGTACCCTCATGGTCCCAGAGACATACGCGCCAGTCCTGCTTTCGATGCGTGCGAAGAAGCTAAGCAATATAACAGGGAGAATATATAAGAGTAGGTTGGAATTCGACATGAAGAACAGAACTGCCAGTCGAGTTTTTGAAACTGCCTTGGCGCGTCCCTGGGCGCTCCTCTTGCGTGAGCCTATTGTACTCTTGCTCTCAATCTATATGGCAATTGGTTTGTACCTCTTAATCCCCGAGCATGCCCTTGCTGGAACCTTCTGATCGTGGCTTTGGCTGATCATCGGACGTAGTTTATGGGACTCTATATATGATGTTCGCAGCATTTCCGATCGTATTCCAGGAGGATCGGGGTTGGAGTTCGGGCATCGGAGGTCTACCTTTTTGCGGCGTGGCCATCGGTATGATTTCGGCCATTATATATACTATTCCTGAGAATAAGCGGTATATCTTACAGTGCCTAGATCTGGGAAATTGCTGAAGATGTGTAGGTTTATCAGAGCCGCTAAGAGAACCGGTGGTCGGGCACCGCCTGAGCAACGTCTTCCTCCTGTTATGCTTGGCTCGGTGTTTCTCCCACTGGGACTATTCTGGTAAGCCAAGTTCTCTTATTATATCTCGTCCCAAATCGCATTATATTCGCACTTTCTAATTCACTCTCTTGAAAAAGGTTCGCATGGACGAATTACCCATCAATCCACTGGATTGTTTCCACCATCGCCACAGTCCCATTTGGATTTGGAATGGTTCTAGTCTTCCTCGGTATTATAAACTACCTTGTTGACGCCTACACGATATATACGGCCTCGGTACTAGCCGCGAATAGTGTCCTCCGTTCGGTCTTTGGTGCAGTGTTCCCCCTCTTCACTACTTATATGTAAGCTTCCGAGCCACCTTTCGTCTCTCTCTCCATGACCTAATTATGTCTATAGGTTCAACAATCTAGGCATTCACTGGGCCTCATCAGTTCCAGCTTTTCTCTCCCTCCTATGCGTTCCCTTCCCCTTCCTGTTCTTCAAATACGGGCCGGCGATTCGAAAACGATGCAAATACGCGGCGGATGCAGCACGGATCCTGGGTGAAGTAGAGGAGGAAGAACCGGAGGAGGAACCGGAGGAAGAATCAGGGGGGAAATCAACCGGGCAAGAAAGCATACAATGAGCGAGTGTATAGTCGGATCAACGCCAAGTCTACAGTTACGAATTCTGAAATCTGGAGAAGATGTTGGAGAACCCATTATCGGTAAACAAAGATAAAAAGCCGTTTCTTTTTTCGTCGTGTATATTATTTTCATGCTTTGGGAAATGTATTGTAAGTATTACAACTGGGTATAGACTTATTAAAGGCTTAAACATTGGTCTCTTTTAAGATCATATTGGGCTATATAGTAAATCGGCCAAGTTATGGAAACCCTTCAGATCTGGGATACCTAGTCTGGTATCGTAAGTAGATTTCTATGAGCTTCATCCGATCAGCCACTTAACTTCTAGATTACGCGACCCTACTAAGAGGCCAGGATAGAAGAGTCAGACTATAATACCTTCTGCACCATTTACTTCCACAAAGCCTACCCCAATTGATTAATTACAACCCTGACCGTAGATTTGCTTAGACTCAGAGAAATGAAATATACAGCAAGCGAAAGAAATCCAAATAGTCCCTCGCATTATCACTTTGATAACCCATTTTCTAAACATATTTTTTTTTTTATCAGCCATCTTCTCTATTCGCTTCTCGAAATGTCTGAACTATTTAGCGGGCTTGGTATTGCGGATTCTAAAGGGCCTACGATGAGTGGCTCAACTTTTATAAATAATTATGTTTCCCTAAGCTCTTTCCTGCGTAAATCTTTTTGGTGGTATTAGCGCGTGATACTTGCTTCCGCCGACTGTGAGCGAAGTGAGCAAAGGAAGTTAACCGGCTATTATGCTTTTCCAGTCAGGGCGCATACCACCGCCTAGTACCATGGTAGTCAAAGCATAGATGCGGTACTTTCCGAGGGTGATGGCTCAAGAGTTTCGACAAGCTGCCAAAGCTCCATTGTTTCGGTTTGAGACAAAAAGGTTATGTGCATTTTACCATCCCCCTCCTTCGCTGTAATGTTTCGTCTCCAGATCAGCGAACCAGAGCATGACGAGTCGTAGCTCCAATGCCGCAAGAGACCATATCAAGTCTTTGAGCTTATTTGGCACTCTCGGAAACGGAAAGGATGTGTCTGCAGGCTTGATGATGGACTCTGGTTGACTGACAATCCCATGTTGCGCTGATGATGGCATTTTTCTTATCGGTGAATGATGAAGCCGAAAGAGACAGCTTCCTAATGAGGAGGAAGTCAGAGCGCCGTTGGCAGATTAGGAGATGCTGCCAGTTATATGAAAGAGGAAAGATTTAATATATTATAAATGTATTTTCAGACTTGAATACACATTCATAGATAGATGCGATCTAGGAGAACTTTGAACATGTTGTCATTCGCACCTAGAGACTCAAATGTATCCCTTGAACACACAAAAGAAGAAGAAGTTGACCAGAAACCTCCACGTCTTGAGCAATCATTGCGTTATTGAGTAGTGATAATGATGGCCCGAGATAACATCTTAGAGTGAACTCACTATCTTGAGATCTTTGCTGCTTCGGAGGCTTCTGACACTTCTTGGTGCAGAACTGGAGAGAGAGAGAGATTGAAATGAGGCGGAGGTAAACAACTGCAAGATTCAACTAGAGAACTAAATCTCGCTCGGAGCGGCGGCCTTATTCCTCTTGTGGTCAACAACGACTGCATTTCCAACACAAGCAAGAAGTGCTAGGGACATCAATTTGCTTAAAGGTACCCACTCCCAGAAAGGTAAAGAAACATCAAAAAGCTTCCCCTCTCTTCATTTTGTTTGACCTGAACATAATGTCGTAAGATCATAAGTTTTACAAAACTTCCACACATAGACCACCGACCACTTCGCTAATATCTATCTTCTTTCTATCTTCCTCTGCTACCATAATGGGCACTTCTAACATGCAGAGTACCTCAAACCAGCAAATAACTGATCACCACCTGCCCTTGTCTCTTTCTAGACGGCTATTGTGTACGAGCCCTTCGGATATTCGCCTTGGTACATCGGAACATATTCCAGGGAAGGGATCGTGATCGCGATCGTAGGCTCCCACTCCATCTCACCACGTATTTCCTTCTCCAATTCCTGCTCTCGTCGCTGCCTCTCGCGCAACTTGTCCTCTAACCCCTGCCATTGCAACCAAGAACCAATGATCAGAATGGGCGGTTTCCATTCTTTGAGCTTGGAACGCACGAAATCAATAGGCGCTTTGATGAGAGGCTCGATTCTAGGCCAATTGTGTACCGCTGAATTTTCGCTTGGCTTGTAGGTGTGAGGAACGTCGTCGTTGTCAGTGTAGTAGGGGATCTTCTGAATGATTTGAAGATGGGTCAAGCCTGAGAAGAACCTGCAGATCTTGACGAGATGGGCCTCCGTAAGCAGAACATTTTGCATCTCCACTGTCAACCTCTTCACCAAGGGGAGTTCGTTCTCCACGAAAGGACGTTTTGTAGCATTAGATTTGAAGAGATTCAGAAGCTTGAGATCTATCTCCATCCGATCCGAAGCGAGATTAAAGTATACCAGAGGAGGTCGCATCGGGAAGATGGAGTTCAAGATTGGTCGGTATATTTTTTGTGCTGCCACTCGAGCATCGTAGCTTGTTTCGAGAGTTCCAGGTTTCTTTTGAACGAGATTGATGTGGAAACCCAACCCGTTTGTCCTCGAGAAGTCCGCTGAAATCAGGATAGTTCGAGGATCCTCCTCAGCATATCTCCAGATAAGTAGTTGTAACTCCTTTGGTCTGTTTAACTGCGTTATCAGCCGTATACCAAGGAGGAAGTTGATGCAGAGGCAGTGCAATGAGAAGTCTAGTCGTGGAAACTTACAGCAAAGAGAACTTGGGGAATGTGGTATGCTGCGTGATGAAGTAGGGACATGGTGTTTTATAGAAGTCGATCCAAGGAGGGTCGAATGCCTTTGGTCGATGCATTGTTGTTGGAGTCCAAAGCGGGCTGAGATCGAGTCTTTTGGAGAAACTATGCTGGCATAATTCTATTTGCGCGTCACCGGGATCTCGATCTGGAGTCGTTGGGCAAGACTTCTCTATCCCGATTGAAGCTTGATACTTGAGGTAAGACTTCATGCAAGGGCTTTTAATGGAAGTCAAATGTTTGTTGTGTTGTTGCCTGTTATTTTGTCGCCTGTTTCGGCCTCGTCGTCCTCGACCAAAATCATGCAGGCGCGCAATCACGTGCTGCCTTTAGCGTACACTCCACGCTCCCTCTACATAAACCTCATGTTTTAATATACTTGATGCCCAACTAACTATCCTAAGACAAACCTTCGAGGTGCTTTTATTTTAAGAACCTTGAGGTCAGATCGATCTCCTTCTCAAGCGCAACTACTTCACGAAAGGTCTCATTGTTTGGAACGTTCCCCTGAAGAGCAACCTACCTCTTTCGGTTTTCTTGACAACAATCCCCGGTAAAGGAGCCCTTTTCACTAGTACGTCTCCTTCCCAGGTGCGATCTATTGTCCAGAGTGACTTTCGCTTCCTCGAGGAAAGATACAGCTTCCTGCAGAGGGAAGTCCACTTCCTCTTGTACTCCGCTATCTCAATAGCGACGCTTTCCTCGAGCCGGAACGCTAATTCTGCAACAAGACTCACTGAGAAGCAGTAGCATCTTGCAAATCTTTGGAAGAACCCAACCCCTTGTCCCGCGAAACAGTCCTTTCCAGAGCCTCGTCGTCCAGAGCAACCTTCTCAAAAGGCACGATCTATCCTGCAGAGCCAAGTCTTCTCCATGGAATTTTCCGCGTCGAGATTGTTCACCGTTACTGCAGTATCTCACCGCACACAACCTCTCACAATGCCTCCATCGACCCCAAGTACTGCCGATGTCGGAGATACAATCGCAGGACCTCAACCTAGTCAATTCCCTAACTTGGTGACCGACAACGACATACCAAACATTGACCCAACTCCTGGAGAGACTTTCAACTTGAAAGGTTCCAGCAACCCTGATGGAGAGTTCTCACTTTTCGACAAGCTACCAACAGAGATGCGGCTCAAGATCTGGGGATATGCGTAAGTTTTCTTTCCTTGCAACAACCTCTTTTCAGTTCCCTTTAGGTAGGCTTTCATGGATTAAAAGTATAAGAAATGTTTGCCTGTTCTAGTCTCTGAGAAAAGCTCTTTGTGACTTATTATTTGGAGGATTCTATGCTAACACTGTTTTCCCATTCGCAGGATTCCCACGGACCGTGTCGTTGCAATCACAGACAAGAGATACAAGTTAGAGGAGCTTGGACCCCACGGCAAGTTCTTTGCAGAGATCAGCGCAAGATATACCATTCCAGCAGCCATGCAATCTTGCCAAGAAGCCCGCACGGAGCTCATGAAGCAATACACCCCTATCCTTAAAGAGCAACTTCGTGGCGCAATCCCATTCAACTTCCAGTACGATACACTCTTAATGGATGGGCCTGATGGAGCGGTCGCCTTTTGGTCATTCGAGAAGGCTGGGCGCAAGAACAGTACCACTCGCAAGGAATTAGCTATGATTCACAGCAATCTCAAGCATTTAGCAGTTCAGGGTTCCCGAGTCATTCAACGCACCATCAATGAGTCCCTCCAATTCACCAATCTCGAGAGCCTGGTTCTTCCTTGGAATCCGTATTGGAGCTCTCCAAATGGCCATGTTGCTTTCAATTGGCGAATTACGGAGAGAATCCGCTTGCAGTGGACTGAATTGAAGGCAAATGCTGGAGGAAGAGGGGTTGCTAGAGTTTGGAGCGAGATGGAGACTTCGAATGACGACAAGAACAAGAATGACGACAACGACACAAACATGCTAATCAAGATCCCAACTGTCCCCCGCTACACCCATTTCCTCAAGCCAATTGCCTCAGACTTAGCAGATTACTCAAAGATTGATTGCACGACCCATATCATGTTCCTTACAGAGGAAGACTTGAAAGTTCGTCTCTCTTCTGGCACCAGAGTACGTACTATTTTCCACTTGATAACTCCTGTGCAGCTTCTTGAGTTCTAGAATTTGCTCGGACATTCTGATTCTTCTTTCCTCGAAGTCGTGGGCTTCTAGGATGAGATGAACTGTCTCACTTAACTAGGAAACTAAGAAGGTCTAGACCTGGCTGGAAGCTCCATCACTCTAATTCTACATTCCAATTCTGACTCCTCCTACTGCAGGTCACTCTCTCTTACATCGACGGTCCAGACCACCCCGCCATGAAGGAACGTGAACGACAAAGAAATGCCTTTAGCGACGCTAATCGCACTGAAGCACTTACTCCGTCCAGCTTCTCTAGCAGCTTCGACTCCCTCCCAAACGGTACGATGATTGCAGACGCGGTATACGATGATCCAGATACGACCTTTACCTAAGTCCCCATCGATCCCAAGACCTGATCAACACACACAAACAATCGACCTACAAGCACAATCAACCCACGAATACAATCAACTTATGGAAACGCTCGCCATGCGAACATAATCGACCTGCGATCATCTTCACCTCCGTGAAATTATATGAAATGAGGAACATGGGGCGTTCTTCTAGGCGATTTCATAGATAACCGAGCGAGCATTGCATAGCGTTCTTCACATCTATGGTACCTTGGGTTTGCTTTGTCTCTTTGAGATCTGCCTGCAAACAAGATCTCCTTTCTATAACGGTGGTGTCATCATCGCAACATTAGCTATCTCGTCATCACAAGTAGATGAACTAAATAAAAGTGATTTCTTTGGCGCGCATATCTACTTTCTTGACTCCATTGTCGTGACTGCTTTAGAAACAAAATTCTGATGAGCACTATTGTTTTCAACATCCAAATCCTAGGAGCTTTTCGTAACCTTTCCTGAACCTGACCTACTCGAATGATTCGATATTCTGCCCAACTAATTGTTTAATGCAAAAGGAACGTGATAGAATAGTCCAGAAGGACTCGGGTCTTCGGCAGGCTCAGTACCGCAACTGTGTCTATCAAGTCTCGATGTTCTTCCCGGCTCCTCAACACCGAGTTGTTCCCAACCACGTAGGGTTCCTAGAAGTCCCACCCAAAGATTCGCTTGTTCCGGGAAATTCACACAAGAAAGATGCCCGGTCTCGCACCACCAAAAGCTGCCCACTCCGTGTTCAGGAAATGTCGATACTGCCAATTCGCCGTGGTGCTGTCAAACGTCAACTCCTCCAAACCCTGAAACCTCTTCAACATCCACTCAACAGCCACATCAATCAACACACCTCTCACAGCAACCTTCTTCAAAGGACCCAAACTCTGCTTCTTTAATAGATACTTCGAAACCTGCATCTCAAGAGCTTTCATCGCATTAATCTCCGCAAAGCAAAGCGTATCCACAGCGAAGTCGATGAAGATAGGGTATTTGAGGTGGGAAGAGAAGAAAGGACCGTAGTGACGTCGGTAGATATCTCGAGATTCGCGGCTGACCTGGACGACTGCATGTTGCTTTCGGTCTTCAGGATAGGCGAAGACGCCGAGACGGTGGGTGATGCGGTTGTAGCGGAGGTTGTGACGGATTGGCTCGTAGTATTCGAGGATGATTGTTCGGCCGGGTGGGAGGACCATGTTCCAGATCTTGTTGCGGAGCTCGCCTGGGAGATCATCGAATTGATTGCCGCTGGATTGGACTTGAGCTGGCTGTGGTGGTGGCGGGTGGAGGGAGGCCGGGGCCGGCTAGCGGCGAAGAGGTCGAGGGAGAAGTTTGACATGATGTTGGCAGTGGTAGCAATTGAGTCGGAGATGTTGACAGTGGAGAAGAGGATGGTAGAGAGTTAATTGACAGCAGCAATGATCCCAGAGCAAAGGCTCGAAGTTGTGTGTGTCAGGAGCTTGAAGAAGATGAATTTGGATATGAGAGATGGACGAATATATACTTGACGGCGGCATTGTCCGTCCTTACCATTATCTGATGGTATAGAATAGCTCACCAGCATCTGGTGTCTATTCATATGTACGATATTATTATGCTTCGGAGAGGACCAAGGTTTGCTAACGAGCACAATAGTAAGGGGGAAGTGGATTTCGAGACTTCTCGTGACAATGCGTGCCAGTCTCTTTGGCAAGAATTGAACGATTTTCAAAAGAACTACGTTCCATAACCACTCGGTACTGATGTCAGGATTCTGAATGATATTTAGAACCAGCCGTCCTGCTCTTGCGGCTTCATACATGGGAGAAACCGAGGGAAAGCATCTAGCTTTTAGCTATTACTTTCGTGATAGTACGATGATGCTCGCCTCCCACAATACTACATGCGTCTTAGAGCATCTACGCGACTCTCAATAATCCTGCGGAAACAAGGACAGAGATGGTTCACTATCATTTGTGAAGACGAAGTGACCTGACCAGAGTTCTAACAAAGGTGATGCTTAGCAATGTGGATGATGCGGAGAGCATGCGTAAGATAATTCTGAGAACGTGTATCTAGTGTTTCAAGCTTGATAGAGTTCAAGAGCTGCAATCTCTAAGTAGGATGGAATGCTAAGTGGCAGACAAGTTCGACACTTCCGTTGTAAGTCATGAGTATCACATGACACCACTTCTTTTCTTCGAGTCGCTGCTGTTTCACCATTTTCATGATACTGTCTCGGGATTTAGAACTAATAAAAAGCATTCTTGAGACAACTAGAGAGAAACTTGAAGACCCCAAGATCCTGTACAGTCACGTGTCCCCCTGAGTTTGCCGAAAGTAATTTTTACATTGCCAAGACTTGACAAGAACCACAACCCCCCAAAAAAGCCCCCAAACAAAACTTTCCCCTCCACACTCATCCCCAGTAGTATGTTCAGATTGTTTAGCATAAAGAGGAACCTCACCTGTTGGTCAATATATAGTCAGCAATGGACGTTGTGATTGACCCAAAAGAAGCGGGACACGTAAAACTCACGGCTTGAAAAAGTAACCTCCTTCCAATCGGTATGGATCCTTAAGTACACCCATCAATGCTCCCTTCCTCAGTAGCTCTCGCGGACTATTTCCCGTTGTATATCCACCCATCGCTTTATCCGGTCGCTTTTACTAATTGACAGAGGATTAGCACATTGATAGCAGCAATCACGAGGATTGTAGAAATGGGGTGATCAAGGGCGGCAAACCTCTCCAGCCAGTTCTTGCTCACATCTTCTTCCGGCGCTAACTTTTCCTGCCAGTACTTTCTTGCTTCTTCCGAAGCTTCTTCTCTCTCCTCACGCTCGGCTCTACGTGCAGCTCGCGCAGAGGGAGAGAAGATGTTTCTGAGGGCCCGGAAGAGCTTCATTTTGGATTCGTCTCGCTGGAAAGATAAAACGTCAGCTAAGCTAAAGATCGCAGGCGTCTTAATTCAGGACATGAATCATTTGAGTACTTGATCTCTTGAAAGCTTCTAGTGCGGAGTAGACTTACGCGATGAAAATGAATAAGGACTGTTCAAATCTTCTGCTTGCGGCCTCGAGAACTCGAGGAGAACTCGAGGATAACCTGCGTGAATTATTTGGAATTTCAGATATATTTTGTGCGGGGTGTAAACAAAGCTGTCAAGTTTCTGCCGAGCGGTCGGTAGGATAACGCTTGTCAGCTCGTTTATCCTCACGTGAACGGTTTTCGTCGACACTACCTCCGACATTCGCTTTGACCGAGGCTGAGATGGTGGTACTAATCCTTGTTGCAACTGAAGATTATTCCGGAGGTCAAAACTGGCCTTTCATCTCAAAAAATGGTCCCAATTTTCTGTTTTCTAGAGGTTTGGGAGGATCAACATTCTGGCATGACAATTTCTTTTCGCCAAAACTCTCTGATGGCAGGATTGTATAAAGGTTTACCTTTTTAAAAGCAGCCAGAAGTGCAGCATTCAGACTCAGTATATAATATACACGGTGTGGTATGCGGAGCGAGAAGGAAATGTGTGCTCTAGCTCTATCCAATCTAGGCCAGGAGCTTTGACTGGAAGGTTGAGATTTGTAGGGAGGTTCACAATGCTAAGTATCGAAGCATAATTTAGGACTATGTACTCGTTTCCTTCTTTGTGGTGCCCGAAGGCTTTGCCTCCCGCAGAGTTCTCCCTCCTTTCCTTTATACATTATAAGTCCATACAAGTAGATAGGTACAAGTACTGAGGCTGGGTATCCTCCACCACCAATACTACGCGTAGCAACTTCTCATTGGTTTGTTACCAAGAACCCATAAAACCCATCTGCAGTTTCGTAGTAGTTGATTCGCAGTCGTGGGAAGACGCATCTACAGAATAGTATTAGCTGATGGCACTGAGAATAATAGGTAAAGGGCAAACGATCTCGCTGTTCAATTTCTTATGAGGTACTGCCTGTTTGAGGTTTGCAACAGAACGTGGTAGAATTAGCTTCCAATGCCCCATTTAGGTGGGGGCAATGACTCAAGGGCTAATTTCAGGCAAGTCATTCTGACGAGGTCGATCACGCTAGCCAACCTTCAAACCACCAAAGACTAGGAAATATTCGATCGAGTTCAAGGTCTCCGACTGGCACAAAAATCTGTACTACCTCACGAATTCTTCTTCCTTAAAGCTCTCACACCTCTATCATGTCCGACGCACTCGAATTCCACTCCTTCCCGGAACTGGCTACCGAGCTCCACCTCAAGGCCTGGAACGAAGCCATGCCAAACCCTCGAGTAATCCCAGTACTCCTAGAAGTTGAAGATGATGGCAAAGACATACTCAGATTTCCAACATACGCCCAAGCACCAGATATCATCAGCGACGAGGCAATGCCATCGATGCCAAGCTCCTTCCTCCGTGTTAATGTCGAATCTCGAGAATTGATCCTGTCAAAATATCGTCTAGCATTCGATGGATTGCCCAGCGCGCCACTGTACATTGACTGGAGCAGAGAGATGCTTTACTTCTTCTGTTATGATCTCTTAGATATTCAGCGTCTGTGTGAGGATGAGAGACATCGACATAACACGAGGCTTCAACAGCTCAGCGAAGAGGGGAAGAAGGAGGTTATGGAGAAGCGCAAGGCATGGATGAACCAGGTTTAGTTTATCAAGATCTCGCTTGGAGAGGACGATCGAGGGTTCTACGGGTGTTTCGCCAAGCTCCCCGAATTGAAGTATATCAGGATACAAGAGCTAGAGGGTTTGGATTACAATAACGAGGCGGGAGAGGAGTAGATTGAACAAAAGGAGGTCAGGGTCGAAGAAGGGATCAAGAATGCTTGGAGAGAGGCTTTTGGTGATGAGAAAGATGCTCCCATTGTGCGTTTCATCAACGATGATTGAGTGTATCAAGGATTCCCAAAGGTATATATTTATCAAGTCCTCCGCTATGCCGTTTTTGCTAACCTCGAAAAGCGTATACCACCTCAACCACATTAGTCGCGACTTGAAAGACGAGTCTAGGTTGGAAGTTGACGAGGATGATGGAATAATACATTGAGATGGGTACTGTCTGAGTAATAATGGAGACTTGATAGAAATCGAGAAATCAGGAATAAGCTGCTATTATGGAGATTAATGTTGTATTATGGAACACTTGATGGAAGCCAGGGAGATATGGGAGGCAGCATAACATTGCTCAAAAGCACAGCACCACCAGCCCCTTTCTTTCATATCTAGATATTGTCTTTATGCAACAGAAAGGAAACCTCCACCAATACTGAAGCGTTCGGATGAGTGAAGTCGTGTCTCTATTTTCCCAAAGCTCAATCCAGTAATGACCTTAATGTGACTAGTATAGATATTCCTTCACCAAGATAAGACTTCCATTTCCTTGGACTCTTATGGCCAGTATTTGCACAATAACATCTCTTATCGGCCTCGCTCGTGACATGTCGCAAGACGGAAAAAGTGAGGCCGAGCAGCGATGACACTAAAGGTCTTAAGACTTGCTCCCCAGCTGCAAAATTTGTAAACGCCAACATAACACGACAAAAGTCAAGATCTACCACCGAACATGGATTTTGAAGTGGCCATTACAGTCCAGAGAGGTGACGAAGAGCTCGTGAAGAGTATGTGTTGATCCAAAATTCCCTCGTCGCTTCACCACTTACACGCGCACGCCCCTGACACAAAGCGACCACATTCAGTTAAACCTGACGCGCTGACAAATGAACAGAGTTGGATCAAGAAGGAAAACACTATGGCGGACGACTGGTGTTACGGGAAAGCCCTATACCAACCATACTCCTTGCTCCTCCAGTCTTGGAGAATCTTGATCTGCTAGACCAAGAGATCTACATTGCCGAATACAGCTTGTGCGAGCCCGCTGCCGGCTACCTAAATTCCTTCTCTATATTCGAAAAACTCTCGAAAGACTTGCAAAATAAGATCTTCACACTACGTCTGCCAGGTCCGAGGATTGTAGATGTTGCTACGAAGCACGATACAAAAGGAAATTTCCTAAAGGTCAAGCTCGGAGTTCACCCAATCGCTACTGCTCTACTGCATGTCAACCGTCGGGCTCGCGATCTGGCTCGAGGTAGATACACTCCTTGCTTTCGAGGCAAACGCAGGAACCCAATTTACTTCTCTTGGGCCCATGATACTTTATACTTCAATGATGCACAAGCTTTCCTTGAATTCAGTGGTCAGCTTCCAGAGGTGCGATCCGTGATTCCCAAGTGGATCAAGATCTGGCAGAATCACATCCAGCACCTGGTGAGCAAAACGAATCTCTCATCTTTCTTCCTCTATTCCTAAATTCTTGATGTCGAGATCGCTGATGTGTGGTGTTTTAGACTTTCGAACATAAAGAATGGAATGTGGCATCTGGCGCAGGCGAAACCACGAGGATTGGAAGACTAGTCACTAACATGCCGAGCCTCAAGACCATTACGATTACCATAGACACCTGGAAGCTCGAACAATTACCAGCGTACCTGTCAAGTTTGAATTCCTGGCCTCCATCAGTCGAGAAAGTTGTTTTAGAGGGTTGGATGAGAAAGCGGAAGACAGAGCAAGAGGTTGAAAGATTTGTAGAAGAACTCGAAATTCAAGAGAAGCTGAGGGAACTTTGGGTCTACAAGGGCCCTGCTGCCTCTATCACCGAAGAGCTCAACGAATTTTTGCGTCAATGCGACGAGGATACGCGCCTCAGAAAGTTGCTCGATGCTCAAGTGAAGGTTCAGCGTCCCAAGGTCATCTACGAGAGGAAGGGAGTGATGCGGTTGAAAGCTAACGCCGGATACATTACCCTTGTAAGTGTCGTGGGAATTTGACTGGATTTGTACTGACATAGGACTCAGAATGCGGCTCAAACCTGGATGGGCTGGGCTGAAATTTCCTTTCCTCCCCTCAAACTTTTGAAGAATTACCAGTCTCCGTGGTTCGACCGTTGAGGGTCTCAGCCTTAGATAGTCAATCCACCAGGTTTCCGAGAAATTGAGAAACATGACTGACGCAAGTTGTTCATTATCGCAATGGGAAGCTTGCTGACAGGATATAGTACAAGGACCACCGTTAGCAAAATATTTCGATCCTGTCAAACATCGAGAGGCCATAGATTAAGTCTTCCAAGGCTGATAATTTTGGTGCTTATACTGCTGAGAACCAGATCTCAGGTTGCGAGATATAACCCAAAGTCAAGTCTTAGCAGATAATCTGGAAGACTGTTGGTGTTAGAGGTACCGTTTGGTTTCTTGTCGAAGATAAAACAATGGATGACATAAAACTTTGAGCCTAAATTTTCCCTCGTGCTTGAATGTTTTTCTGCCAACATCTATCCCAAGCTACCTAGCACCCATTGCCATACCTCTTCTAGTCTGACATTGAGGAACCCCCACAGTTATACCCTTAGATTTTAATTTAATATTTTCCAAAGTCTTCATATAAAGATATAAAGACTAAACGCAGCAAAATCACTAATTCCTTGAAAGCACCAAGATAATCTAAAGTGCAAGAACTTGACTTCTCAGCCCACTTTTCTCACCGCTTCGTCTTTGCACTTGCAAGGTAGCATCTGTTATCGTTATCAAACCTCAGCCTCTTCATTAATGCCAATCTTTCACCGACCAGGGAAAACAAGGATGCCGATATCCGCGCTCATCAAGCTTGTATCCCTCCAAAATCTGTCTAGATCATGCAACATCCTGAAAGCATCAACAATAGCGGCAGCAACAAAAAGCATCCGGAATGGAAATCAAGATTACAACTAGGGTTGCTGACAGCACGATCATCCAAGGTATGAGATCATATTCACCTTAAACCCCTTTCCCGCTCGCTTCCCCCCACGTATAGACGAATCTCTGTTGCGTACACGTTGACATCCTTCCAGCACTTGATCCCAAGACTCATAACAATGGAGGCATGCAAGAAATGTCTAATTCCTCAAATTGAGGATTGAAAGACTTGGTGAGCACTCCTCGCGTCTATCGCGAGGAAGATATGGGGATAGGTATTGCTGAGAATATTACCGCAGATTTTGAGCTATACGACCCGATAGAGAGGAAGAAGAATCTCTGAGGTAAGCGTAAAAGAATCCTGGCGGTGAGGCTTGGTGTGTATCATTCCCTCGGACCAAGAGAGGCATGTCCCTTCCTATCACTCAGCATCTCCTGCTGGAATTGCGCCAAACGATGCTGTCATATTGCGCCCTTGAGGAAAGTTGTACACTATCTACCATATCAGGAGTCAACCCAACTGCCACAGCGCTTCTCCATACCTGCCGTTGTTCGAGGGTCATCACACAGCAGAAATATAACCGTTGCTTCGTTGGTCCTCACCACAAGCCCATCTACTTCTACTGAAAAGAAGATACCGCGTACTTCTTTAGAAGCGATGACTTTCATCAGCTTTACGGCGAGCTTGAAGATAATCACAGCTGTTCTTAACCTTGGGTACTTTGAGCAGTTTGTATCGCCACCATGGAGAACCATGTTTACCATAAACGAGAAAATCGACATTGAGAGATACATTCCGGGGGGGCGGGGGGGCAATTCGATATTGGTCTTGCCGCACCAGCATCTGAACGCGGCTAGAGTAGCCCGAGAGATGTGATTGTTGTGGTGAAGGTGTGCCGAGACTGGTAGATAGGGGGCTGCTGCTGTAATGGATTACGAAGTGGACAAAGCCCTAGAGCATCATGGACTCAACGTTGGTTGGGCACGAGATGGGTTTCCGAGTCCCAAAGGTTATCTTAGAGAAACGCGGTATCATGGATCTAAAGGTCCATGTAGCGAGAATGATGAAGACAAGCACTGCTCTTGATCTTGATATGACTGTTACTAACGTGAGGTTTCAGCAACAGGAGAACCTTTGGGTAGATATAGCCACCGTCCTGGACAATTTGCAATAGGTCAACTTCAGAGTACACATCCGTTTGCAATCGAATCGAACGGAAAATTTAGATCATTTTGAGTTTGGTACGAAGTCGATCGGTTTATACAAGTTCCCTAGCTTTCTGCAGAGGTTTTTGGCTGAGGGGCGTTGCTGGTGTCTTTCCTAAATGCCTGGCATTGATACCTTGTGATGGCGGGGTGTTTATTGGATCTAGAGATAATACATTAGACCCTTTGGTCAAGAAGTATGACAGACTAATAAGATCACTCACAACTACCTTCGCCCTCTATATGAATCCGTGCCCAAGGACTTCTCTGCCCCAGTTTGACTCCCAGGCTACTACCAAGGATGAAGGGAATAGGAACCATCAGCACCGCCAATCCAGCAAGTAAGCTGGCAGCTCCTTGATCACCGAGTCGGTGTTACATCTGTGTGCCAAAGAGGGGAAAGCCAGCGCCAGCCACATTTCGAATTAGGCCAATGCCAGCAAGTGCCGACGCGAAGTATGTTTTGTAAGAATCTTCGGTAAAAGTGTATGCCATCAAGATCAAGGTGTAGAAACTCCATCCCCAAAGCGCTGATACGAGGATTAGCACGATCCAGTAGATGCTGGAGTAACTGGTCTATGCAAACTGGAAAAGTGAGATAGGAAAGGACATCCCTGCAATCTTGGCAATCATGACTCTTACTTCTGGGTTGCTCTTGTAGCTGTCCTTCGGGATTTGCGTCTGGTAGTACCGCTCCCGGAATAAAGCGTTCGTAATGGTCCGATTGTGATGCCGAAACAGATCCCGAGGAAACAGAGACCGTGTCGATAGTGCCGAATCCATGACCTTGAGGGTCGAAGACAATTACAAAGGCGCTGTTGAAGAGGAATGACAATCCATAAAGGTATCCATTGTACAAAGAAGCAAATTGGACAATGCCTTGTGTTGCGAGGAAAAGAAATGGTCGTTTCAAAGCCTTCTGGAAAAGATTCGACATTAACCTGAGCTCTTGGGAGAGGGTCAGGGACGTCTGGTCGGACTTAATGGTAGACTTGTGATGAATGCAAGCCAGAATGATGTTATGCCTTGTATCTCTGATGGTGAAGTCCAGAAGCCGCCGCAGATACCAAGGAGGGTTCAGAAGACACATCGGAGACCTCGCGTGGCGGTAACTAAAGCAAACAAGAAGCATCCTGATGGAGAGCCACAAGTGGCTGCCCAGAGAAATACTGACATAGCTGGGCCTGTGTGATGAGAATCCCAGAGATCCGCGATGGTTCCTCCGAGGTTTGCTATATCACGTCAGTGTGATTTCCTGTAGTTAAAAGGAAACAGGAGTCACCAATTGTGACGGCAGCAAACATCCCAGACGGGGTTTTTGACACAAGAAAGCCACCCAGATTCTGCACCAGCGCTGTCCCCACCATGAACAGGAGGAAGATCCCATACGAGATGATGTAGATAGGGCTCCGCCCAAAGTACTGTGCGTTTCATGTCAAATCCCTTCAGCCTCTCATCTGACACAAACTCGCCTCACTCAAAGGCATCAGCGTCATCGGCCCCAAAGCAAGACCCAGCACATAAATACTCAACCCCAAAGTCCCAACCTCAGCACTCACTCCAAAGATCTTCTCCATCTCCATCTCGGCTGGTGAGTAGCCGGATGTTCCCCAACTGACAGTGAGGTTCATTAAACTAATAGCAATGACGATGAACCGTTTTCGCCATTGTGGCCAGTTGTGAGGGTTTGCTGAGTCGCCTGGAGAGAACTGGAATTCCTTTTCTGGCTTTTATGTTGAGGAGGACTTCGAGGGAGGGTGATGGCAAGTTTCATGTGACGTTGAGTTGGAGGGGAAGGAGCCATTTTCGTTTTGGGATTGGTCCATTTTGAGTGCCTCACGTGAAGCAATTGGAAACGAAACCGCAATAGCAATGCAGGAAAGCAGTCATCAATTGCTCAGGTCTTAGGTATTCTTGTTAGGAGAGTGAGAGAAGTCATCCTCATGAATAGGAGAGTCGGAGAACATATCGAGATGCATGCTGCAGATCATCGAGGAGCAATGACACAAATGGTGCAGTGCTAAAGTCACTAGACTCCGAATAGCCTCGTCGCCTCATCGTGCCTCACTCCTATGCTCATGATACGGAATCTTGTACAAGAAAGAATAATTTTCCGTCCCGTTGTCGATAATTCTCGTACGTTGCAATTGAAAGTGGATGCTTCGTTGACTTACCGAAAATCTCCTCACATTTCGCTTGTCGTCGGCATATGGCTTCCTCTCCTGCTTTTCCCTTGCCTATTCCGGAAAATGTGCTTTTCGCAATCACAATCTGCTTTCTGCTCTCTATAAAACCTGATAGGCATCATAAATAACCCGATCCCCATTCCTTGCAGAACTCACAATAGCAACCACACTATTCAACCACCTATACCTCTCATCTACCGTCTCAAACGTCAAATGTAACCTCATCCTATACTCATCCGGACCATGCTTATCCTCCTCTCCCAACCCTTCCAATATTTCTTTCTTCCCTGTCCTCGTCCCTGTTGTCCTCAAGAAGAGACAAACTCCGTCATGAGTTTCAAGATTGTAGCGAGTGTCGAGGTAGGCGGTTTGATGAAGAGCGGGATCAGAGGAAGAGGGAGATGGGTGGTCTTGGATAGTCTCCCAGTCTCCGCCTCCGGGCAGGATGGCGCCGCGGAGTTTGGGACCTTCGAAACGCCCGCCTTTGAAAATTACGGTTGAGCGATCACCGTGCCCGCCGTTGCCGATGTGGTGGAATGATTCCATGTCGCATTCGAGGTGGAAGAGGAATTCGAGGGAGGGGATTGGGAGGGTGAAGTCTGGTTTGGACCCTGTTGGATGTCAGTACGAAGGAAAGGAGTCGATGAGGAATACAGGGAACTATAAGTAATCTTACATTTCGTGTTCGTAAGTGAAGATGTAAGGTGAGGAGGCTCGACCGTGCCTGGTTTGATGTTTTGCGTAGAGTCAGACATTGCGAGCAAATTATCCTGAAAGGCGACATACAGGCTTCGAGATCTCCAGACAACCGTACCGTCGAACCTTGAGACCCCTTTGAACTTCATGGATGCCAAAAATACAATGCATATGTTTCAACCAATATGACATCACTCCGGTCCTCCGGAGATGTGCCACTTTTAGTCCACGGGCCAGACCGAAGTCTATCGAGTCCGGCATTTCATGCGGCTTTCAAGTTTCGCCCGATATCTTGGGGAGAAAGAAATGCCAAAAGGCGTTGGAAAAGGTTACCAGTCTCTAACACAGCCCTGCTGTTGCCAAAGACTCCGAGCTCAAGGAAGACTTTTGGAAGACGAATCGGGGGAAGACTGTGCTCAGCTTGTTGCAGAAGCCGCTGTATGAACAGAACTTGAAGATGGATCTGATGTAGAGCCTGTAGTCGCCGTAGCAGAGCCACCAACTTCTTCTTGCTGCTGTTCAGTACCTGGGTGCTCGGTGTTTGTGATTTGCTGGACCTCAACAGCTTTCCCTTTCCCCTTGTCCTCTTTCGTCGTATCTTCCATCATTCCATCATGCTCCATACCATCTAAGTTCTTCTGCGGAACCAGCTCCAAGGCCGCCTTATGTTCATGCCCTAACTCTGGTATTCTTGCTCCATCAACATCGTCCATAATCATCATCGTGTCTCCATCAGCGTCCATCACCCTTGGACTATCCACAGCTGGACTCTCGATGGCGGGACTCTCAATTGCAGGAGATTCTTCTGGGATGAACTTGTGTTCTCCGTAGACAAATCTCTTCATCCGCTCCTCATCATCACTCTCGCTCATACTCTCTTCTCCTTCCGTGCTTTCCCATTCTTCTTCGTCGCTTGGGAGATTTGCCTGTGGGGAGGCAAAGTTAGCAAATCTTTGGAACACTTGAGAGAAGAGTAATGTCTTGAGAATTTTGGCACATTTAGAAACTCTGCAACCTCTGCAATCCTGAAACAAAGACACGACTCACCAACCGCAGCGTTTCGCCCAACACCAAAAAATCCCTCTCTAACATCTCCGCCCAATTCTGCACATTCCCCAACTCCTTCAACTTCTTACTCCCCTCATCAGCCAACTTACTCAATTTCTGGCTCTCCTTCCTCAACCCATCGGTAGCCTTCATCACATCTTTCTGCTGTTTCTCCAACTGTTTACTATTCGCATGTAGATTCTCAGCTCGGGATCGTAATGTGTGGTCTAAGCTGGAGCCAATGTTGGTCATGGATGCCTCGAGGGCTGTACGGGCTTCGGCTATCTGCCGTCGGGTTTCTGGGGAGTGGTTTGAGGGGGAAGTCATGGGCGGTGAGGGGTAGGATTGGGAGGAGGTGCTGGAGGGGAGGGTTGGGGAGAGAGAGGGTGGTGCTGTTGAGGGGCCTGCGAGCGGCGGGGGAGGGGCAGAAGGTGTTGAGGCTTGGGTAGACATTTTAATAGTGCTTGAGTGTGCAGATGGTGGGAAAAGATTCGCGGCGAGATGCGGAATATAAAGAAAGGAGGACAAAGGGCCGCGGATAACGCGCCTTGGGATATCGCGAGTTTGAAGTGAGGTGATGTTGGAAGATTTGTGGCTGCTGAAAAAGAACCGCGGGGCTGGAAGCGGGGTCATGATCTGCAGCGACAGGGCCTTCAACAGCCAATAACACATCATATAACCATTTCACGCTGGCAGATAGATATGAGGACGCATAAGGACACATCAGGCAAGGTTTGGTATTGCTTTTGGATCGTTCAGTTCCCTGCATTGAAATCGACCTTATGCAGCAATCTGCAGATGCAACGCCAAGCATGATCTCCACAGAAATACAATCCCATCCATACCAGCCAACCCAGCAAAAGAGAACTCTTTACTTCTTGATTTGGCGCTGGTAGAAAGCCAACTCCTCTCCCTCCAAGATGTAACCATCGCAACGTCCACTCTGTCCGGGTCTCGAAGAGATGACGGCGAACAGACGACCGGCCTCGAACTGCTTCTCCAAAGCAGGCTCGACCTTTCCTTGACTAGCGAAACGAGCAGAATGCTTCTTCTCAACAGACTTGCTCTTCTTCGCATCCGGCTCAGTGACATCAGTACCAGCCTTCTGTTGGCGTCTGCGACCGAGGTTCTGGCCGTAGTGTGCCTCGTACCATTGTCGGAAGGGAGCAGCGTCGACTTGGACAACGGCAGATCGGGTAAGGGTATTAGTTCGGATGAGTTCGTTGTTGGAAGGATGGAAAGCGACGACGATGACTCGGACCTTGCGGGCGATACCCTCAGAGGCCCAGGAGAAGTTGCCGGATTCGAGACGGAGCGCACGATACTTCTTGTTTCCTCCACGGGTGCGGACTATGTGGATTCTCTTGGCTCCGATACGAGTGTTGGACTCTTGTCGGCCGGCTTCGAAAGCGCGCTTCTTCCCTGTAAAATTCTCAGTTGGATTTTCTCAGGTTGGAACATATGTCAATGAAGACATATGGGCTTTCTACTACGCACGGTAATATGCTCTCTTAGCACCAGTGGCAGAGCGCTTGTGTCGGCTGTCTCGTGAGATACCCATGATTGCGGTTTCTGGATAATATAGAAGTTAGCAGATGCTTGGTGAGATTGTAGGGTGGATGGAGAGGAAGGGAATCGCAAGTCAATCGCAGCGTTCAATCCGGCGACCAGAACAGCATGTAAAGGAGATGGTTGTCGCAGGGGTTTCGGCAGATTGGAGAGCATTCGTGATCGTCGCAGATGTCGTTGGACTTCGTCGAGATTGAGGTTCGAAATGTCTGCCAAATGCTTTCTTCCCAGCCCCATTGATCTTGCTTTGCATGCTGCCCATTCTAGTCACGAATAATATCGAGTGCGGTTGAAGAGGATCGTAATTGCTGGTTGTTACTGACCTGATGATTCGGAATATCACCAGCACGGGTCGTTGATGTTGTCGAGAAGGTTTGTCGTGGTTTGAGAGGGCGGATTGAATTCTTTTTCCATGTGTGGGCGATTGATACTAGTGCGAAAACTAGCCGAGCTTGTGCCTTGGTGCCTTGGACGCCAGGCCGAAAGGGAGGTTCTCAATTCAGTTTTGTAGGATGTTGTTCTTTACTGTTAACAAAATTTTCTCTTTCATATTCATCTGTATTTGAAAGCTTTGATTGAATTCATCAAGTCAAATTCATCATTTGCAACTCGAGTCAGTCAAGCACAGTATCTGATTATGTTTTAAAGCAGCTCAACTCCGGACCTTCCTCAGTTTAGAATCTGCCTCTCTGCTCACACACACATTCAGCACGATAATGAGAACATTCTTATTCGATATTCATAACATCACACTCACCAAGTGAAAAGATAGCAGTCAACGTCGTCAGACTGGGATGACGGGAAGAGAAATAATTCCGTATCACGTGCTACTATACCTACCTAAGACCACCCTGCTTAACCTGTGCTGAGGAACTTCCTTTTTGCATTTCCAACTTTACTTTCTCTTCAACTTCCGCGTCGGCCGCCACCTAACCGCACCACATCTTCGCCCTGATATCCTACCACTAAGGTTCAATATGGGGATTTCACGAGACGCCTTCATCACCAAGACAATATCTGGAGTTCAAATTTGGTCTGCCCGAGATGAACAAGATCGCATCTTGAAGTCTTCAAGATATCCAGAACGAAGACCGACTAGGGGATTCGAATATATCGAACAATTTGCACGCACTCTCGAATTGCCTATTGTGAGACAACAGCAGGGAAGAAAAGACTTTTTACATGAAACTGGGCATTCCGATTTATTCTCATCATCAGGCTAATTAAGTCCAGCGACTTTGTCAGGTGCCTGATATATTTAGCCGCACTTTGACGAGAAACGACCCAACCCCTAGACTACTGAGGAAGACATCTTCATGTTTAATATTTCTTTAATGTTCCCCGCGCTTTTAATATGCGGGCCTCAACATTACGACTCCAAAGTCCTCGTTCTTTTCTCCTTAGAAATCTCAAAGTAGCACAAAGGCATGCACCAATAATGCAATGCAATGGCATGTCCCTTTGATATCCTGGGTCGCTTTAATGGTGCGATTCAAATATCAGAAGACGCAATTCCATGCCCTAGACTCGTCAGGATTCAGGTACCGCGCCTCCGTGCTATGGAACCTGGAGTTCTTCCAGTTGGTATGCTCACCCCGCAAATTCTTTTGCTGGTTCTCCTGTATCTTTTCCCGGAACAAGGCGCCGCTACCAGCAAATGAAGGCTTCCTCAAATATCCAGAACTGCCGTCCAAGTCAAAAGGCTAGCCCGGATGCTGTACCGACGGGGACAGTGGACACAAGCACCACGTCAAACTCGCCTGCCACTTTCGCTCGTTAACGCGATCGGTCTAGACCCTCCCTCGGCCAATTTGAGCATACCCCAGGAAACAAGCAACGGCTGATCTCCATTTAATGAAAAATTTGCCTTCCTGCCTTCCAGCGAAACCTCCCATACGTGTCCAGTCAAACATTTTGTTATATGTATGATGCTGTCCGGACGGGTTTCTTGGCTGGTTTCCTGCCTTTGCGTAACCTACCCATCCCATCTCAGAATCCTTTCGTGGGCAGGATCGAGACTTTACTGCTAACCATCCAGTTCCTCACGTCTTGGTTGCGCCAAAATGAAGTCCTGAATCTTCTGGGCGTGCGCTTTTGCCACTGTTTGTCTTGAGATGTATGACAATTCTACCAAATTTCAAGTGGGGTAAAGTTTCAAATCATCTTGAGCAGCGTTCCTATGGTTCCAGCAAATCCGGTGACAAAGATCATACCCACGGATGCACAAGTATTCGGCATTGATGCCTTTGAAGCAGAACCGATCACCATCGCCAAATTACAAGCCCAGGGCGAGATTGTTCTCTGTTATTTCAGCACAGGCACCTTCAAAGACTAGAGGCCAGACAAGGACAAGTTCCAAGCAGTAGACAAAGGTCCCGTCCTACCAGAGTGGAAGGGCGAGCAATGGCTCAAATTGACAAGTCAAAATGTGAGGAATATCGTGGCCACTCGAGTGCAGATGTACGCTACAAAGGGCTGTGACGCTGTAGATCCAGACAACACAGGTGCGTTGTTTATTGCTCCGACTTTGCATGGCAATGATGAATAACCCGCTGATAATCTTGTCTAGATGGCTACGTATGCTCTCTTATCAAAATGGCCTTGACTCAAGGATCATGAATCCGTATTCTGAGTTCTCCATTCCTCCACTGGCACTGACAGCTCGTAGAACAATCCCGAAGGCCAGCAGACTGTCTCAAAGCAAGAAGCGATTGACTACATCAAGTGGCTTAACAGCATTGTCACAGCCAACAATATGACGATGAGACTGAAGGACTCTCAGGGCATAATCGATGATGTGAAAGATGTGGTCACTTTCACCGTCAATGAGCAATGCGCCTATTTCGGCGAATGCTACCTATACGGCAACTTCTTGGCACCCGGCAAGCCGGTATATCACATCGAATCCCCAGATTTACATCCAAACAACACCATACGAGCACACGACTGTGAGCCGACCCCCTCGATCCTCCCATCAGGATTGAGCGCGGTCATGAAAAGCAAGGATCTGGATGGAAGGGCATACTACTGCGATGGCAGTTTCGTCACAACGGATACAAAGCCGGGCGATCCTAACATACCTCCTCCGCACCCGAAATCAACTGTACGCCCATCCTCCACAAGAACCTCCTCCACAAGAACCTCCTCCACATAAAGACCAACGAGTACCAAGGGCACTTCTACATCTACAAGATCTTCCACTACTACAAGACCGCCTTCTTGGGTTCCAACGTTTAGTACGAGGACAACTTCTACGGCGCAGTCTTCGCAGTCGGGGAATCCGAATGGATGTCAGGCGAAACATTGGGATCAGTGTGGGGGGAAGAATTGGAATGGTTGTACTGTCTGCGCCGTACGTATTCCCTACCCCGCTCTACCGACATTCGAGGCAAAAGCTAACATCTCTCAAGTCACCTTACCAATGCAAGTTCTCAAACGACTACTATTCCCAATGTCTGTGATCTGTTTGCGATTTCCTCCTTGTCGGGAGGGTGGGAAAGATCACTACATTTGGTGATGGAGTTAGATGCGGGCACAAAACGACACCATAAGAGCCCGCTCACGTTGCGGTTTAGAATGGGGTGGAAAGTGATGGCTATATATATATTCCCGGCCAAATGTACAATGCACTACCATATTTTGCGCAACTCGCGTTTCGTTCTCGTTCTTCGCCTCGTTCGCTCTCAAATTCAGCCGTCAAATTACACAGCACAGCACAGCTCAAGTGTCGAGCCAGGTAATATATAAAAAACGCCACCGGAACAAGTGGCACGCGCCGGAGGACCCCGGTACATGAATTTCCATACTCGCACAAGACGTTTTTCCACGTGATCAATCTAAATTTCCCAACATCTGGATTGCTACCTAACTGTCGGAGCGCTAAGTCCGAGTGCTACACTCTATATTGACGCCCAAAAGATTCCTCTCCTTCTCATAATGTTGTTCCAAATTCAGATTCCGAGTTTTTCGACCTGGGGCAATGCTTGGTCCCAAAGAACGTCGCGAAAAGAGAGCTATACTTTTCCAGAAGCCTTTGGAGCTTTCTGTTGCATATCTACAAGTCAGCCTTGACAGGTTGTTCTTGACCCACTTGTTCTCACTCACGCACGCATATTTTCAAACTCTGAGGTTTTAAAAAGCTTTTGCTGCTTAGGTATGATTGCAGAGAGACATGTGACTTAGACATTGATGAGTCCAAGTGATTGCCTCAAATTAAGGTTTGATTTGAAGATATTTGAGTTTTAATGGTTTTTTGGAGACAAGTTGTGCTCAGTGTCATTGTAAGATAAAGATATAATTTTGGTAGCGGTGAAAGCTGATTGGATAAAGATTTGTGTGCTGTATGAGGCGAAAAGAATCTGAGGAGAATGTCTTTTATTCAAGACAAGAGTGAAATGGAGCACTTCCACGCGCTATCTATTTCTTCTATTCTCCCGGAAAAATGTACTTCTCCCTCCATTTAACGCGGGGTCTATCGACACAAGCCCAATCACGTGCCGTGACACCAGCCGGTTTTACTTTCCGTTTCATCACCTCACGACCTCCGAACGAGCGCGAGGAGCTGACGATGACGACAGCATTACTAAAAGGTTTGCCACCATGAGATCGCTTTCAATCCAGTTCTATTTCTCGCAACATTAATGCGCTCGACCTATCCCGCCAGACTCAGCCCTATGGATGCATCCGATCTTGCTTCTTCGAGCTGCTTGTCTCTTTGAGCGAATGCGAATTATGGGGTCGGCCCCTCACGCATCTTGGATAGTTTCGCTGCTGCGGTCGTGGAGGCTTCGACCCAAACCCGACGGTGAGCCCTTCCCCTGTCCTCCCAATGAGAGCAAAGTGTTAAAGATCTGTGGAAGCTTTCAATCGCTTTGCATACAGAAATAAGATATTTCCATCAATACTTGTACGGTACATATGCGGCCCTGCTACCCTGGATGGGCTGGTGTCAGTATGCATCGTGAACAGAATCAGTCCTAGTACATGGAAGTACTGGACACCTTACGAACCTTGGGTCACCGAGGAAACCGATCCCAGCTGAAATGACCCTTCGATCCCCACGTTCCGTGCCACGGATTTCACGTAGGGCTGAAGGGCTGAAGGAACCGAGCGCTTATTTCCATGGCTGCAGTGTGGGCTGACAGGGCGGCGGGAAACAGCGTCAACCACGACAGGATACCGCTGAAGGGAGACCGAGTAACATTCACTCATTCGCCCGTCTAGCAAACCCATCGTTGCACAATAATCGTGTCATCAGACGCACATGGGCCGCTTCCAAGTCTTTCCCGTTGACGCACTTCCACCTAGATTTCGGCCGCTTCCAAGTCCTTCCCAAATCAATTCATCCCAGTCTTCGATCAAAGTTCGTGTCTTCGGCGCCGGGGTCACAACACTCTCGAACACAATCACGGAAGCTCCTTTGCATCACCGTTGTTGCACATGACACTGTTCTTGACACCTCACCTGTGCATCGCTCAGCTGTATCGTTGGGTAAATATGAACTCGGCCAATCCGAAAAACACTGCACCCGTGAGGCCCAACCCGCTCTAAAAGCAGCTTATATGAAACAAAGCTGCATCTGTAAGAGAACTAGACCTCTCAATCCCGACGTATGCAGACGCTCAGTCAAGTCACCATGCAAGAACACCAAGGAGCTGCAAGCTGCATACCTTTCTACTCATCAGATTCGTTGCTCATAATATAGAGACGAACTCCGTGCCACTTTCACGCCTTCTAGAGACCCACAAAACTCTCCATTACACACTACATTCCTTCTGGATATACATCCGCATGAAGATTGGCTCCTGTCAGCCCGCCCCCAACATTCAAACCCCAGGCGAACGGTATTTTGACCGACCTGCTACCTTCGGCATCACTCCACATCTTCGAATACCATGCGGTGGTCGAAAGTGCTGCATGCAAATTACGAAAATTACGGAGTTTGACAGCCCATACCCGCACTGTGCTTGACCCCTTTGTCACATGATCGCTGGGTTTCCTGCAATTATGGCTCTTAGAAGCAGTTTGTCGCGGCCCAAAGCTCCAACTCGGGTCGTCCCGGATCTATTGCCCCGTCTAGTACTCCATCCGCGGACATTGCACTTCTTTCCTCGCTCCTTCAGCTGCCTGCCCTCGAAATTCAAATATTACCAACTCCCTTGATGGAAGCAATAGTCATTCGACCTGCCACTTCTGTAGACGATTCCACAGCCCCACAGATGGCAATCAAAATAATCAGAAGCAAGTATCCTAGCAGAGATCTTGACTGTTACAGTACGAAAAAAGATCCCTGGGTGACGCATTTTGCCTTCCTACCATGTTGACCAGGGCATAGTCAGGGGTTCAGCATGATTCCGCAGCCCTACCAAGAATCCAGTTTAGGTTTTCTGTATAGATCAATTTTACGACCCCCTGTTCCTAATTGGACTGCCTGATCCTTCGAATTGCCCCATGGGCTATTACGGGGTTAAGCATGATTCCGCCACTAGTTCTAGCGCAGAGCTCTGAAGCCCAAGATCTCCTCACATCGCACATTCATCTACTCACAAACACAGCTGAACCGAAGCGCCACCATGTCTGCGAAGGCTGTGCGAGTTCGAAGTGTACATATCTACAGCTCTTCAGCCAAACCTCTATAGGCGAGCCACGTGTGTTTGATCCGGAAGCTAGATCTTCTGCGCCACATTCCATATCTATGGCTCCCTTTCCAGTCTCCTCTTCTCGTCCAAGATCAAGAAAACATCAAATCACGCGCAAGATTCAAATGGATAGGCTCTCTGTGCCACGGCCCACTCCGCAGAGAAAGCGGACCTCTGGGAAACATTCTCGAAACGGATGTGGTACTGTATGTATAATTCCCGCCCCGAATCTCATCCCGAAGGGGGTCGAGCTCCTCAAACATGCCTTGAGATTCGATAAGAGAGATCTCAAAAAGCTCTGTTCCTCGACTCCTACCTTTAAAACCCCATGCTAACATCTTCTAGTGTAAGCAAGTATTCCCTCATCAAGCTCTTTGAGATACGAAATTAACTTCCGAAGTAGGATTCGTAAGCTTTCCCGAATATTGATCCCGCCAAGCAACTCGAGACTTTGTTGAAAACCCCCACGAGATCCTCAACTGCAACAATCTCGGCTTCTTGTCGATATCCAACAGTGGTACCAACTAACCGTCCTTGTAGGTCGAGTAAAGTGCGATGAAACCAGACCCGTGTAGGCCTCAAATTCTCGAGGCGTCGTTGTCTCTTCCGTGTTGTCTCTAGACCCTAGAGACTCGCACTTATTCGTGCTCATGTCCTACTACTGCTGGGATTCTCAAACTCTAGAAAGAAGTACACTGACTTCGGGCCGAGCAATAGGTGTCGGCGCTGTCAAAATTTCAAAATCACCTGCGATGGCTACAGTCGATCTCCCGGAATCTCCAGCCAAAGCGCCTTAGCTGGCGGTCTTCGAATAGCCCCAAGACCAGTGATGACGCCCTCTATCCCATCAAATCACTCAATCATAGTCATCGATAACGAATTGGATCAACTATACTTCGCCTTATTCCGAGAGCAGCTTTCTTTTCGATTAACCGCTTCTACGAAAAGTATCCCTTTTCGCGAGCTCGTCCTTCAAGCCTCCACTATCCCATCAATTCGCCACACGACAATCGCCCTTGCAGCTCTCGCAAAGGCTCAGTCGACTCTGCAGGAAGCTGGTTCTGTTTTGTGTACTGAGTCGCCGGAGGTGAAAGCACATTGCGAGTACTCCCTTCAACAATACTCTAACGCACTTGGATTGATGAAGCACAATGTCGCAGATGGACATCAAGATTTGAGGACGACGCTGCTCACCTGCCTCCTCATTATATGTATCGAATGTATTCATGGCAACTACGCCATGGCCGGCGCCTTGCTGTCGAACGCGATGTCACTATTGAGGGACTGGAGGAACAGCTTCCCCAATGCGGCTTCACACCCTCTAGGCTTCTCGTCACCAGCTCCTCACATCATCGAAGACTCTTTGGTCCAGATAATTGGTGGACTGGAGCTTCAATCCTTCACTTTCGACGCCAAGGTTTCTCAGAAGCAGCACATCGCAGACATGGACGAAGGTTTTGACATTGTACGGAACATGCCTATGCTATTCCAGTCCGCCGAGGAGTCGCGGCTCTATCTAGAGCTCATTATTAGGAGATCGAAACACTGGATCTTTTCCTTGGGCTCGCTCTTCAGGCCGATGATCTTGGTCAACGACGAAGTTGAAAGCCCCGGTCGACGTGATTCTACCGCCTCCTACGATAGTGATGCATCTTCAATCTATAGTGTGGATGACACTGTGCAATCTCCTGGACATGAAACGGTTAACAACCGACAATCATTTTACCTTGGCGAGCTAGATCAATGGAAGGCTTCCTGGGATCACTTCGTGGCCACGACCCCAACAATAGCAGAGCCCGTTCACTTGAAAGAACAGCTCCTCGCATATAAATATGTTGCCATGGTCCTTAGAACCATAATTCTAGGAGACGAGATGGTCTTCGATGAATATACCGATGATATGGCTGAGATATTGGACATTACGCAAGAAGTCATCACATCTTTCAGGGAGAGTCGAGACGCTACCACATTCGTAATCTTCCAGCGATGTACCATCCCATTGCACTTCATCGGCATTCATTGCAGGGTCTCCAGTGTACGACGTCGGGCTGTCCAACTTCTCAGGTTAATCCAAGAGACGCAAGTCCTTTCTGATAGTTTGTTGATGGCACAGATTGTGGAGTATGTGATCGAGATTGAAGAGGCAGAGACGATCGATGGTCAGATTCCAGGATATGCGAGGGTCAGGCATGTTGGAGTGTCGGTCAATGTCAACGAGAAGGAAGCTAAGCTGTGCTGTCCCCATCAAGTTTTGACACCCAATGGACCTATGGATCGAGTGGAGCGGAAGACGATCCCGTTCTGAATGGGCGCACACATCTGCCTCATAAGGCAGAGGACCTGCGACGCGAATCACCGCCATTCCTCGTACTGCACTTGCAGAATCTGGGAACGAGAAAGTCCCATGTTCTCGCGCCAGCGGAACCATCGACACCCATGGGCGTCTATGAATGACGAACGGACATCCAGCCAAAGCCAAAGCGAGTCAATGGGCTAGTCTTCTGTGATGCAATGCATGTCGCAGAGGACGAGGCGAATGTCGTGGTGGAAGAAAAAAGCATAGGCCTTCAATTGTGTTGTTCGATACATGTATCATCTACCGCAACATGTCAAGTCGTGCAGAACAATGCAGATATTCTCATGGCCCAAACTCCCACATTTGGATTACTCACCCCCTCTCATATCTCCCCTTAAGCAGCAATCTTCTCATCCACCTTCTCCTCCTTCAACAAAGTCACCAACTCCTCAAACCCCTTCAACACCTCACCCTTCTGCCCCTCCCAAGCTTCCAAAGTCTTCTCTCCAATCTTCCCTTGCGCAGTCGGAAGCATCATTTCATCCTTCGCCCAAGACAACAAGACCTTCGTATCGACAACTTTCCCTTTCATAATCACCCCGATCGCACGACTAGCTTCCTCATTCGCGAAATTCCCGCCATGGACACCATAGCTGATCGTGAAGAACGGCTTGGAAGAGAACTCATAATAAGTATAATCAAGCGCATTCTTGAATCCACCAGGCAATCCCCCGTTATACTCTGGAGTGACGAGGATATAGGCATCGAATTTCTGGAGGGCTTTTGACCAGGCGAGGGCGGGGTGGCCGGCTGGGAGAGGAGAGGGGAGGTTCAGGGGTACCATGGCGGGGGCGGAGGGGTGGTCGAAAAGTGGGAGGTTGAAGGTTTTTACGTCGATGGTTTCGAGGGAGACGGAGGATGCGAGGGGTGAGGTTGAGAGGATCTTGGAGATGAATGTTGTTACGGCGGGGCCAGCTCGGATTGGGCGAGTAGAGGCGGTGATGAGGGCTACTTTCTTGAGTGTGGACGCCATTTTGGAAAGAATGAGAGAAGTTTTGAGTGCAGGTGTTGTTTGGTTTGGGTTTTCAAGGTGAGGCTGGCTCTTGTTTGGTACGAAAGAATTCAGCAAGTCCTAGGTACGAGCCCATACTTATACAAGACTCCGGCACGCCATTTCCATTCCTCTCTTCCACACCGCTGGCACCTTTACACTAATGTCTCAAATGTCTCCATGTCTACCTCCGATTTTACGAATGATCATATTGTGGCTTATAAAACCCAACTTTGATACGTACTTTCAGAAGCCTTGCAGAAAAAGTATCACAAGTTGTGTGATCTGATTGGTTCGTGAAGGCGAAGCGCGGATAGAAAGGGGGCTTAATTAGGTTGGGGAGATGTGGATGACAAAGTATTTAATGGAGGTTAATTAATGGGCTTTGTTTTGCAGATCCGGAAGAGAGAGGTTCCCGATCCGAGTCGTGCAGGTTTGTGTAAATATTTATGCCGGCAAGGAGTTGGGTTCATAAAAGAGTGTTTGGTGAGAAGATGAGTACGCTCCACAACTATAGCATGGGGCTTGAAGGTAAAATGGAAGGGTTTTTATCACGTGACTCTCTATCCCTTTCGTGTTCTGGGGCGTTCTGGTATGTCCCACCGCTTCATTGTCTGAACTTTGGAAATCGGGCTAGGAGCATCTGGAATGTCGGTCCCTAATAAGGAAGCCTCAAGCAAGGATGCTAACAAGGAAACAGAACGCCTCGCTTGCAGCCCCTTTTCGAATCTCGGCGAGCGCCTCGCACTTGCAACTCTTTCCTAGTGTACTACAGCTTTTGATTGATTCTCACCGAAAAACTACTCCGTATTAATGCTGTGGCTGATAATTAAACCCTACTTCGACACTGAGTAGTCCTCATTGGATGGCGGTGACCATGCACATGCAAGCATGTTCAGCCGCAGCTGTCGTGGCAGGCTTTGAATGCTCCCGATATTTTCGACGGGTTACAGCCAGGAAAGACCACTTCTGCTGGAAGCACCTCGCAACATTTTGCCGGTGATCGCTGAGATTTACACTGCATACAACAACTATAACCCTTGGTTCAGCATTCAAGCCCCGAAGTATGTCAGAAACACGCATGAATATCACTGTAGCAGCAGTGGTTACTGCAATCTTGTCGATTGGATTGGCGTTCGTCGTCACCACTTCGGATGGGATGTTGAGAGATGTCCGCCAGCCTGGAGCGAAGAAAGCACCTACGAGTCCCCTCTCATTGAGGATTTCTAACATACCTAGAAACATGACCAAAGCAAGGCTTGAGGATATTTTGATGGACGTGGCTAAAAAAATGAGCACCGCACCTGGTGTTGCTAATCGACCTAAATTGCTATGGTCATTTGCGCGCTCAGGACATTCTGAGCGGTTCTTTGTCGCGACTGCCACGTTCCGGGAACTACCAGCACCGAGCCAGCTTGAATCGACCATCAAGAGCAAAATAGACGTTGATTCGGCTCAATTACGGGTTGACTTGGACTTTTTCGGTCTCACGCCTCTGGCGGATCCTCAAGACCCGACAGTTGAGTAAGTCATGTGACTTTCGGTATCTTTTCAGTTGGATGCAATCAAATCATTTAGTCAAGTGAGACCATCTACCGTACAGGGGCTAATTCCTCTGCAGCATTATTGCTGTGACCGGGCTTGCTGGCCATGCATTCGGGTCGTGGAAGTCACGAGGTGAGCCATATATGTGGCTACGTGACTTCCTGCCAGAATCCATACCAAACGCACGCATCCTGACCTATGGTTATGATACCAAGCTGCCTGGAAGCCAGTCTACTGCGTCTATTCTAGAACTGTCAAGGAAGCTTCTTGAGTCTGTCAAGACTATCCGAAGCAAACAAGAAGTAGGTCTTTGCAACGGCAGCTTTACTTCGGATTACAATGCTTACGTATTAAAGAAGGATCGGCCTCTCATCTTCATTGGGCATAGTCTTGGCGGACTGGTGGTAAAGCAAGTATGTACCCTGCTTTTTCAAGAACGTGTGATTTCCTTAATTGCCAGTACAAATAGTGTGGATGAACAGTTCACTTTATGAGGTCCTCGACTTTTGGAAACTACCTCTTAAATTTTTGGCTTTGATTCTGACGGCGAAAGTAGGCCTTGGTACAAGCAGCTGAAGGCAGCCCAGACGATCAGGATGTTTTCAGGTCTTGCTATGCGCTTATGTTCTTCGGCGTCCCGAACAGAGGCCTCGATATCTCGAGCTTGAGATCCATGGTCAAGGGGCAGCCAAACGAGTATTTGGTGCAGAATCTCGATCCCTCGTCTCCGTTCCTAAACCATCTTCACCAACTGTTCTATGACAAGTTCACATTTGAGGATTCGAAAATTATTTGTGTTTTCGAGACCAAAGAGACAGCTACAGTCGAAGTAAGTTCCCGTCCTCACATTTTGCAATGCTTCAAACGGAAAAGCCGCTTAAACTCTATCTGCAGTGGTCTCCTAAAACTGGCGCTTGGGAAAGGACTGGTCATAAAGTCATGATGGTACCCCAAACTTCTGCTATCCACGCCGGAAGAAACGAAAAATCGTACGATCAGCTGTCTATAGACGCGGATCATTCGGATCTTGTCAAGTTCAGTGATCCTGCCAATCCAGATTACGCCATTATCGAATCGAGGATAAAGGATTTGGTTAAGAATGCACCCAGAGTAATCAAGAAGCGTATCGCGGGTCATAGGGAAAGTGAGCCTCACCACTAGATGAAAATTGATGTACATTCACTAAATGGTATAAAATTAGAACTATCAGACACTGAAAATAAATTTATAAAGGATCTGAATGCACCGGATTATGTCTCCTTCAGGAGATACAAAGTTGAAGAACCAGTAGATGGAACTTTTCAGCGGGTTTTGCGTGATGAACACGTCCGTTCTTGGCTATCCAAAGAAGAGTCCTCCTTGCTCTGGGTCAGAGGTGCACCTGGCCAGGGTAAAACAGTCCTCTCAAAGTTTCTCCTCAAATACTTGGAAAATGCAGCGCCGGACCCCACACAACATGCCAGTGTTATTTACTTCTTCTTCTACGATCAAGACGAACGCCTTCAGACTGTTGAATCTTTCTTGCGGTCTCTTTTAAAACAGTTGCTGACAACTGTCGACCTCTTTGGACACATTGCCGAGATTTTAGAGTCAAATCCTTCTACAGAATCCGAAAACAGTCTGTGGGAAATTCTAGAAAAGATTGTCCGCGCTCCCGTTCTAAGAACGATCTACTGCGTCCTCGATGGTTTAGATGAGTGCAGAGATGAAGAATCGAGGAAGAGGCTGTTGTGGTGGCTGAAGAGACTCCTCCAATCCCCATCTCAAGGCGGAAAAGGCTTCCCGGTCCTGAAACTTCTGGTTACAAGTCGACCTATAGTGGACATTAGCAGAGAACTGGACCGGTTTCCGTGCATGCCTCTGGAAGCCAATCGTGACGATATCAAGATTTTCATCGACAGCAAAGTCGCAGAGCTCAACCATTTCCCCGCCAATCTGCAGAAAAGTGCGGCAGAACTGTTGTTAGACAGAGAAGAGCGGACATTCTTGTGGGTATCAATTGTTCTCAAGAAGTTGAAAAAAAATGGCCTTGCCATCACTAGCAAAGCTCAGAGGTGTGATCGAAGAAATCCCAACAGATTTGGACAAATTGTATCTCAGTATAATTAGCCAGATCATGGACGGCGGCAATGATGAGTTGCAGAAGATTCTGGTATGGGTCGTTTATGGCCGGCAGCCGTTGACTCTGAAGGAGCTAGAAGCGGCACTTGCAACTCAGATGGACTCTAAGAATCGGGCATCTACGGACACGTACTGGATTGATCTTACTCCAAAAGTCGTCACGGAAGATATGGGTGTCATTTTAGAAATTACCGACGACAGGGTTCACCTGATTCACCAGTCGGCGAAGGATTTCCTGCTCAGGAATGGACAACTGGCTGGCGCCAAATTTTGCAGTGGCCAACATCCAAATATCTACTTGGCCAAGGTCTGCATGGTATATTTAAGCTTCGAGGATTTTGAAACTGGGCCATGCGATGACCAGGAAAACTTGGCAGCCAGAAAACGACAATACCCGTTGTTCCACTATGCTGCGCGTAACTGGCACGCCCACATCCAAGGTCAAGACGATATGAGCAGCATTTCCAACATTATCTGTCGACTCGTCGAGCCAGGTTCTGCGATATTACGCTCTTGGGGAGAAGGAGCGGAAATCCCGGATTTGCATGAAGCAACTGATACGTGGGGGATCGCCACAAAAGCTAACATTCCTTGGTTGGCTGAATTCCAATCGAACAACAACACAACAATCGGCGAAGACAGAGTAGAAGAGGCGGCAAGGAACGGGATGACGGGGTACAATTTTATGAAAATGCTTGTAAGAAGGGGTAATGTCCGATTTACTGAAGGCGCCGTCCACGCGCTTGCCAGAAACTTCGACCAAGGGATAATGCAACTGCTGCTGGACAGGAAACATGATATTAAGGTGTCACACGCACTGATAAAAGCAACAGCAGCCAACCGAAAGAGCGGCAGTTATATAATGGGATTGCTGCTGGAATTATCAAAAGACATAGTACTTACGGATGATTTAGTAGAAGTAGCGGCAGATAATAACGAGAGCGGCAAAGATATCCTAGAGCTGCTCCTACGCAAAGAGAATATCCAAATCGCAGATGGCACGGTAGTAGCAATAGCAAAACGGTTTGGTACTGAAATAATGAGGCTATTACCGGACGGACGAGGGGACATCAAGGTCACTGAAGAGGTAGTAATGGCAGCAGCAAGGAACGAAGAGAGTGGTGCCAAGGTGATGGGCCTGCTTCTCGACTGGAGAGGCGACGATTTCCAGATAACAAAAAGAATAGTTGAGATTATTGCACAATTCTTCGATGAGGAGGTAATGAGATTGCTTCTCGATCGAAGGGGCGACGATGTCAAGATCACAGACGAGGTAGTAGAGGCAGCAGTAAAGAATGAACGGAGAAGTGCTAAAGTAATGGGCCTGCTTCTCGATCGGAGAGGCGACGATATTAAGATCACAGACGAGGTAGTGATGGCAGTAGTAAAAAATGGATGGAGTGGTGACGAAGTAATGGGCCTGCTTCTCGATCGGAGAGGCGACGACGTTAAAATCACAGACGAGGTGGTAAAGGCAGCAGTAGAGAATGAACGGAGAAGTGAGGAATTAATGGGCCTGATTCTCGATCGGAAAGGCGACGACTTTAAAATCACAGACGAGGTGGTGAAGGCAGTAGTAAAGAATAAATGGAGTAGTGACGAAATAATGGGCCTGCTTCTCAATCGGAGAGGCGACGACGTTAAAATCACAGACGAGGTGGT